>JAULAV010007637.1:0-61844 GCA_030789695.1 Scilla litardierei | reverse complement strand
GAAGGTAATAAAAGTGAGTTGTACAAAGTAATTAGATATATCTTCTTTTCTAATTTTCATATTCTAATCTATGATTTTATTTTTAATTTTCAGGACACACGGCCCTAGCGTCATATGTAAATTTTGTTGGTTTTAAATGCCGGTGTGAGAGATGGTGTTTTTGAAATTGGACTGCATGGTTGTTCAATCCAGAATGTATTTTTGTGTATATTTGTTCATAGTTAAGGGTTTTTTCTTTTAGCATATAGTTTAGGTTGTGTGATATTATAAGTCGATGTAAAAAATGTTGTCTTAAGTCCTGAAATAGTTCTCTTTCAATTTTATGACGTTTTAGGTTTTGGATTTGCAAGTAGTATTCTTGATACGAAGGCGGGCAAAGTAGACTGAAATGCCTGAAATAGTTCGATTTGAATTTTATGTTGTTTCAGTTTTTGGATTTGCATGTAGCATTCTTGATACGAAGGCTGGCAAAGTATACTAACCACTAATTCATAGTGAAATTTTGTGCTTGGCATATCAGTACAAGAACTTAAATACAATTTTCCATGATAATGCCAGGTATGTGTATTGGTATGTGAAATTTGAACATGGGTTCTAAGAAAAAATATGCGATCACATAATGCATCCAAATTTTAGTACTATGCCGAAAAGTTAGTTAAAAATACATCTAAAAATTAAAGGATAATAACTGCTATGGAGTTGCCGCTACCGTCAAAGGGTGTTTGGCCACGAAGAATTTCCCATGGAACAATGCGAGGATCCTGATTAAGATCTGAATACACCATTCCATGAAATACATATGCTGTGCAATCATCAGAACATGATGCAAATTGATTATGACTTACTAGCTACATATGTGGTCCTGAATTGGGATGTTTTGCTCAATGGGAGGAAGAGAATGCTTGATTAAGGTCCTGAATTTATGTTCTTAATTTTCCATATTTGAGCATATATTTAAAGGATAGAAGTATCCTTCCTGCATTCACTATTATATTTGCCAGTTTTTGTTACTGCCGCATCCGATATGATCATATGATGTTGCATTAGAGTTGTAGCATAATTCAAATTTATATTAAGGTTGGACTTTAATGTTTAATAATTTGACTCATATCATGGTTTTAAGCATAACTATTTGCCATAAGAGGATAGTTTTGTTTAAACTCAACTATTTTAAAATAACGTCCTGGTGCATCATTTTGTAACAGGAAAATGGAACTTGAAATAAATATGTAAAATGCCTTGAAATATTGCACTTGGATGTACATTTATTTTTGATGTCTATTCAATTATTGCACTCAAAGCCACCAACAATGAAATCATGTTGGCGATCTCCTCTATTTTGGGCTGCTCAAGTGCGGGCTGCTCAAGTGGTTTGTTCAGGAGGTGAGAATTTTGGGCTCTTTTTACTTCCATGTCTCTTTTCTTTGAATTTAATTGCGAGGGGGAAAAGATTTTAGTAGAAGGAATGCATTATTTTCCAACAAGAATTTGATTCGATCAACGGACTGAGTAAGTTAGGTTTGATATTTTGTGATTTGAATTAAGATTAATCATGAATCTCGATGGTAAAATTAAGATATTTGATCGAATACATCCCAAGCAATTTGATTGTTTCACTCTGGAGAATGACATATATATTCAGTATTAGAGTTTTAGTAATGCAACTTAAATGGAAAATTCTATCAAGGATGTTTCAAGATATGAAGTTTATAGTTTATAGTTATATAGTTTCAAGAAAATTCTATAAAGTTTATAGTTATATGGCCTCAGCGATGTTTCAAGATATGAATCTACAATGATGTCAACTTAATAGTCTCAAGTTCAAATACATTGTTAATATTTAGTAAACAAAGGTAATATATATATGATGCTTTCTTTAATCTTTTATCATATCCCATATATTCCTTCAGAACATTATGTGGGAACTGAATTGTTTTGAAGCAATCATGGTCATCTTCATTAGTAGAATTGAATTTTTTTCATTTACGTGTAAGAACATGCTTTATATGCTTTTTGATATTTTGCAATCATGTTCTTGCTAATAACACTTAGCTTGGTTGTCACTGCCATGATGAAATGCTGAAATGAATCAAATGTTATGCAATACGTGTTCTGTCATTGAAGTTAGATTGGAATTGGATCTGTTGGATCCCCTCATCAAAATATATCAGTTTTTGTGTTTGGCTTCATGGTTCAGAACATCAATTTTTGGATGCCAATAAATTGCAGAATCTTATTTTAGTTCTTACAAATGTTTCTACAGATCCAATTCACCCCTCCAGCCATGTCATTCAGTGAAGTGGACTATTATCTTGACATGCCAATGGTAAGATTTTCTTTTCCCTCTACTTTTACTCTTTTTTGTTTTACAAATTCCTTTCAGTTGGTAGTTCATGTTTGCAATGAGATATTGATAAATATGATACATATTGCCTCTATTTGTTTGATTCATAATGCCGCTATTTGTCTATGTAATATATCCGATATAAAATGAAGTCATATCCCCCTGCCATGGCTATTTGTTTGAGATATCTTTAGAGTAATGTATGTGAAATTCAATTTATTTCATCTATTTCCTGAATTGGGCGTAATGCCGCTACATAACTTATGATTATGTTCCAACTAAAACTGGACAAGCTTATATATTACAATAACAAAAAAATTCTAAAATTTACATGTAAAAATTACAGTGTACGAACTTTCTGTGCACCATGTTATTGACAGGACACCGCCTCATAATAGGAATGTCCTTGCATTATAGGTTGCCATGGATCAAATAAATCCATTATGGTCATAATCATCTTCTCTGACCAAAGATATTGCCTAAAATATTTCATCCAAACTCAACTGTAAAGTTGGTTAAGATCATTTGTTTCCTCTCAAATAATTAGCCAATGCTATGCCAACACTTGACAGGGCTTTTTGCATGGTGTTTTATTGACGATCAAATGATCAGTATTCTATGATTCGACATTGTATTTATCATGCTTCTTATTAATTAGTAGCAGGGTGGAGTGCTTTCATATCATTTTAGCTTAGGCTTATTCATTTTTATTCCCCACCTTGCAATTTTAATTGAGATCTTACCATTTGTATTGTTATTGGACTTGAGACAGGCCGCTTTATTCAAGTTTCATGTAATGACCACATGCTTGAGTTCCTCCCTTCAAAGTATCCTTTATCTTAGATGACACAAATGAAGTTCTTGCTGGCCATGTGGTTATTCCATATGAAAGGTGATGTCTCTAGGAGTACATTGTTTTCTTTACCAACTTACGTCAATCTATAGAGCATGGACATAAGAACGACATATACACTGGATACACATCCATTAAAGTACAGACAATGGCAATGCAAAAAATTAAAATGTTTATTGTGAAGGTGTGTACAGGAGACTCACTGAAAAACCAAGGATTTGTATTGAAATAGGCAATGCTTTATAGAGAAAAGGAAGATGAGCAAAGTATGACCTTCATCATTAACAACTTTAGGTTCTAATTTTAAACCAAATAAAGCTATATGGAATTCCAGTCCTATATCTAACAGAATACAAGTCAATGGCCTCTTCATGTATTTGGAGTTATTTATGGTGTGTTATAGCATCCAACATAATGAATTTTTTGGGGTAGTTTCTATTTTTTTGTCGTAGATGGGTAGTTTCCCATGTTTTGATCGACTGAAAGGGATAATGAGGAGGGGAAGAAGAGTGATGTAAATGATTTAAAGGACTGCTCATATTCTCATCATGTGACCGGAGTTAGTTCATGTATTTTTTCTTTTTTGTGAGATTTTTGTATTTTAGTTGACATTATAGAGATGCCCAGTTCTTTGTGTAGCTTAAAAAATCATTTACTTTGTGTTCAAGCTCAAACAATGAATTTAAACACGAACATGGATCGTTTCCAGTTAGATTCCCTTCATTGTCTGGAATATTAGAAACTAATCATGAAATCAACATGACACGGTCAAGCTTTATCGCCATAGGATGACAGAGATTGCAAGTTTGTATTAGTGAAGCTTGACTCTTCAAGTCCTTAATGTCAAAGTTCCAGCTACAGATTCCAATTTTATAATCATTCTACATGAAATTAAAATGATTTACTCTAAAATTCATGTAACATGAAATATAATTTGGAAACTACGATTTGATAAGAGAGTTTGACAAGAATTAAACACCAAGCTTACAAGATAAAAGCAGAATCTGATTCAAATGGAGAGGTCTCTCATTGCAAGAAGATTATTTTAAGAAACGAAGCAAAAATGGGTCACTGATATCTTTTAAGCCACTTAATGAAACTGAAGTTAAAATAATTTAAGTTGCTTTGATAAAAATGGCAAGTGGTACTTCTCAGCAACCCCATGATGGAGCACAACTAATTAATGAAATTATATGATTAGGTCCTTACATCAAAAACATTCCTGATGCTCGCAACTTTATGTTTATGTCAGGAATATATTCAATTTCATGTCGATAAAGCTGACTGCATGCAGTAAAAATATGTTTTTATCAAGGTTCGTAGTTTTGAGCTATTTTTAAAATTTTGTATGTCTATGATGATGAAATGGTTGGAGCATGCATTTGCTTTACAAACTACATATGTAATGATGCTGAATGCATGTATTTAGCCTTTAATCATACTTTTTGATACGATGTGTGTGCTCATAAAAGTATGAAATAAGGAGATATCTTGGCTGATCAAATTGTGGGTGTGTGTTACAGATAATAAAGGAGTGGAATTCTGAGCTTCAAGAGTGACGTAACAAATTTCGAAAACATGCTATTGCCATTGTTGAATGGGATAAAAGGATCCTGCATAATCAAAATGTTCTTCTTAGGCATGTGTTTTGTGCACATTAGGGTGTGGCCCCTGTGGCGTTGCAGAATTAAAAGTGATCTTCGTTGCATGGAAATTGGATCAGGTGTATCTTCTTGCTTTCTATTTTGGGATAAGGTTTATTCAAGACGTTTGTCTTTCTGAGCTATATTAAAATTTTACAGGTTGATGACGTTGAGATGGTCGGAGTATTCATTTGCTTCACAGACTACGAATGTACTGATGCTACGAGTGCATGTATTCAGTCTTTTATCATGATTTTGATACGATGTGCATATATTCAGTCTTACTTTTTCTTTGTAAAATGATGAGTTCTATTTGTTTCCTGCAATCCACTAAAAAGATTGGCAAAGTAATGCCACTAAGAAATGTACTCTTTTTTTCATTCATGAGGTTCAAGTGGATAAATGTTCACATAGGCCAGTGAAATACATGTAGTTCAATGTATTTGGCTTTAACTTTCCCCTAGCATTAATAAAAATATTTTTTGCACTTCCCATTCCTTAGATTCAAATGCAGTAGTGACTGCTGGTTCTGCATGCTTATAATGGTTCATTTTAGGGGAAGAAAATATGAACACCGATACTTTGTGTATACGCAGAAGTAAACCGGGAAATTTCATTTTATTGTGATGGAAGTTTTTCTGTAGGTTTTCTTATATTGGGATTATGATTTGTAGCAGAGTATCTAAGACTGAAGTTTATCCAATGTGGTAGATTTTGCCCTTGGGACATATTCTAGGGTATTATATCAACTTAATGTGAATGTCCTCCATTAAGTTGGTCAAAAGTCCCAGAATATGGGGTCTTCTTTAAGGACAATGCAATGTATACCTTTAAACAAATCATATGCCCATTTAATTGCAGTTTATACATTTTAGATTGGATCTACTAAGTGGTTTGAGTAGAAACTTATTGTTGTTCGTTTAAAATTAGGGGATCTAAAATTTTGAATGTGATTAAAATATTTTGTTGGTGGGAATGTTTTGAAATGGCAACAAATTTTTTTGGGGTGATTTTGCAGAGGCTGCAAACTTTTTTCGGACAGATTTTGAATTGGTTGAAATATTTTGGCGGAATATTTGAGTGCCCCATGACCTTTGGTCACGGGTCATGACTATTCTTTTATATAACATTTAAGTTTATATTTTATTGGACTTGAAACCTGTTCATCAATCATCTGCATTTGATTCCTCCCAATCTTAACATAGCATGCTCAACAAATTGATTAAAATGTTTGTAAGTTCATAAAAATCATTGGCTTTTGATTATAAGAAAAACATAAAGAGCAAATATTAAGATCATACCCACAATTTTGATATTATTTGATAAGAGTACGTTAAAAATTATAAAAAAGGCAATGATATTGCTCTTAGCTAACACAGATACCATGTCTAAGCTTGAAACACAAGTGCAATGAAAAATATTTGTATATTCAAACATGTATTTAAATTTGTCAGCATATTTTTACCACATCCATTTCCTGGCATATTTTTACCACATCCATGTATTCAAACATGTATTTAAATATGAAGAATAAATGTCATAATAGGAAATATTAGGAAATATGCATGAATTTCAATGTCATGTTAGGAAATTTCAAGGTCTAAAGCTAAATTTCAATATCATATTAGGAAATATGCATCAAGAATTAATTTGTCGAATGAATGATAGGAATGATTGAATAATGTTTCTTATGTAGCAATGTATTTCTCTTCGAGTATTCTTATCTGTGCATATAGAGGCACCGCGGGGACATGGGCGGAATGACCATGTAATTGGATGAAGAATTAATGTCATAGTATGAAAATTAGGACATATGCATGAACTTCAATGTCATATTAGGAAATTTCAAGGTCTAAACCTAAATATCAAAGTCATATTAGGAAATATGCATGCAGAATTAATTTGTCCAATGAATGATAGGAATGATTGAATAATGTTCCTTAAATTTTGGAGGAACTATAGTTTTTGGAGTGAACAAAATTTTGGGAGAACTATAATTTTTGGTGTAACTTAATTTTATTATAAAATTTTGAGGGACTAAATTTAAAGCAAACTAAAATTTTAAATTTTTGGGAAAACTAAATATGAAAGAAAATAAACTTTGGAGAGAACTAAATGCTGGGTTGAATGTGGTTAAAAATTTTTGTTAGGTGGAATATTTTGAAGGTGGTTGTAATTTTTTAAGGACTGATTTTTAAGAGGCTATAAATTTTTGGGATGATATTTTAAATAATTTTCTTGGAAAATTATTTTGAATGCAACATGACTTAAGGTCATGAATTTGATAAAACTTTTGGGGGAACTAAATTTTTGGGGGAACTAAATTTTGGGGGATCTAAAATTTTAGGGGATCTAAATTCTCTAGGAGAAGTAAACTTTGGGGAAACTAAAATTTATGTGGGAACTAAATAACAATTATTGTGCTTTAATTTTGGGGAACTAAGAATTTAAGAGGGGGATATATTAAATGACCCGTGCCCTACGGGCACGGGTTATGACTAGTATGTATATATATAAACATATATGTATATATATACATATATGTATATATATATACATATATGTATATATATATATCTATATTATAAAACAGGGATATTATCATGGGTTTTTGGATAAGAGAAATTGGATAAGAGATATTGGTTATGTGTATTGTTGTATGTGGATATGTGTATTGTATAAGAGATAATGGATAAGAGATAATGGATAAGAGATAATGGATAAGAGAATTTGGTTTTGGTTATGTGTAATTGAGTGTTATGTTTATATAGATTGTATAGGGTATGAGAAATTGAGATATGAGATATTGGATATAAGAAATCAAATCAAATCAGATTTTTTTGATCACATCACCTAAAATATTAATTTTTTTAAAATTTTGAAATCCCCTTTGCGTTTGCTCTCTGATGTTTTCTGATCACATCATAAAAACGAGGGAAAAATTCTTCTCCCCTCCATTTTGACCACATCTTCAAGCTCCCCTCCATTCTTCTCCCCTCCATCTCTGATGTCTTTTGTAATTCAAGCTCGCACTGCTGAGAGAACAATGAGGGATTTGGAGGGAAAGTGATCACAAGCAGCCACGTCGCCAATTTAACAGCCTTCATCTCCCTCATCTTCAACCTCAGCTTCAACCACATCAGAGAAAGGAACATCTTCCTCCACGCAAAGAAACGGAGCCTGCGAAGTTTGATGGCCAATGATGTGATTAACAGTCCTGCTTCCGTTATGTAAGTGTAAAAGATTGGATTTATTATGTTTTTTTTGATCTTTTCTTGGTTTGTATCTTGACAGCCATCTCGAGAAAACGCAGCCTCAACACTTGCTTGCTGGCACCTCCTTCGTCATCATCGGAGCCACCAACCTCGAGATTTCTAGGTTGGTTGTCCCACTGTCCTTCAAGTGTTTGATGTAATTCCTCAAAGAAAAAAGTTAATTTTTTGCATGTTTCTGCTGAACTTTTGCCCGAGCTATTTTATGTGATATGTAAGTAGGCACGCTGATAATTCTATGTCAGGACATTGTGCACCTTCACATACCTTGCACTTTCTCCAGACTCTAGAAAACTTAGTTCATCACTTTCAAATGAAGGCAGTGAAAACAAAACAGTAATACATATTCCTTCAATTCTCTTCCTCAATTTGCACACTCTCGAGGTAAATGATACTAATTTATTGAATGGAAGTAAGAAACTAAACTGGATAAGAAAGAATTGTTTGGCACTTACTGGATAAGAAAGAATTTCATACACTTACTTGATATTACTTTTTGATCTTAATTCTATCTTCTCTTTCTTCCATCTTCTCTTAAGTTTTAATCTGAATTTTTGATATTAACTTAGTGCACACAACGTGTTTGTTGTAATGAGTAGGTTAGCATAAAATTTATTTTGAAGACACACAAATGGAAGAAGAAGCATTCCTATTGTTTTTCCATGTTTTTATTCATATCCAGTATTTTAAAAGTTACATTTGAAGAATTTTTTTGAATGTGAATGAATGAAGTATCAAATTCATTCACATTCAGAAATTTGAAGATGAGGTATCATTCACATTCACATTTTGATGATTTCAGAAATTTAATGTGAAGATGAGGTATCCTGAAAAATGTGAAAAATGTGAATAATACCTCATCTTCAAAATGTGCAGATTTCAGAAATTTCAGAAATTCTGAATTTGAAGATGATGTATCATTGACATTCACATTCACATTCACATTCACATATTACATTCATTCACATTAAGAAATTTCAGAAATCCCTCATCTTCAAATTCAGAAATTGAATGAATCTGAATGTGAATGAATTTGAAATCCCTCATCTTCAAATTTGAAGTTCTTGAAATCCATCATCTTAAATTAATTTGAAATCCTGTAATTTCTTCAAATGTAACTTACAGAAATTTGATACTTCATTCATTCACATTCACATTTCAAATTCACATTCATTGAGTACAAAATTCAACTGTAACTTACAGGATTTCACATTGAGTAGTTGTAATGAAAATTTAATATCATTCAGTTGTAATGAATTTTGAATTTTGAATAGTAATTTTGAATTTTAATATTAGTTGTAATATCATTCAGTTGTAATATCAGTTGAAATTCATTCAGTTGTAATATCATCCTGTAAATTTTGAATGAATTTCAGTTTACATCAAATTTGAAATCTTGTGAATGAAGTTCACGTTGTTGAATGAATTTGTAATATCAACTGAACTCATTTGAATTTCTGAATGTGAATGTGAATGAATTTGAAATCCTGTAATTTCTGAATGTGAATGAATTTGAAATCCTGTAAGTTACATTTGAAGAATTTTTTTGAATGTGAATGAATGAAGTATCAAATTCATTCACATTCAGAAATTTGAAGATGAGGTATCATTCACATTCACACTTTGAAGATTTCAGAAATTTAATGTGATGATGAGGTATCATTCTGAAATGTGAAGATGAGGTATCATTCACATTCAGAAATTTCTGAAATTCACATTTTTCAAAAATGTGAATGTGAAAAATGTGAATGATACCTCATCTTCAAAATGTGAAGATTTCAGAAATTTCAGAAATTCTGAATTTGAAGATGAGGTGTCATTCACATTCACATTCACATTCACATTCAAATTACATTTATTCACATTCAGAAATTTCAGAAATCCCTCATCTTCAAATTCAGAAATTGAATGAATTTGAATGTGAATGAATTTGAAATCCCGCATCTTCAAATTTGAAATTCTTGAAATCCCTCATCTTGAATGAATTTGAAATCCTGTAATTTCTTCAAACGTAACTTACAGAAGTTTGATACTTCATTCATTCACATTCACATTTCAAATTCACATTCATTGAGTACAAAATTCAACTGTAACTTACAGGATTTCCCATTGAGTACAGAATGCTACAACATATCAAAATTTTGTTCATTGAATTTCAAATGCTAAAGAATATCAAACTTCATTGAATTTTGTACTTAAACTTCATTGAATATCAAATGCTACAGAATATCAAACTTCATTGAATATCAAACCTCATAGAATATCAAATGCTACAGAATATCAAACTTCATTGAATTTCTGATTGGATATTCTGTAGCATTTGATAAGGTATATCAAATTTTGAATTCACATAATTTTGAATGAGTTGATAATTTTTGAATGAATTCTCAGGATATCTCAATGAATTTTTGAATGAAGTATCAATTTCAACATCAGGATATTTCAGTTTAAACTTAATCAAAAATTCAAAAATTTCAACATCAGGATTCCTCCATCTCCATAATTTTTGAATGAATTCTGTGAATGAAGTTTTGAATCAAGAGTGTTATTACAGCTATTTCGAATTTGAGTGTAAAAGATAAATTTTTGATTCTCAAGTGTAAGGATTTAAACTTGAGAATTGAGTGTTCTTACAGCTCCGGATAATTGACAGGATATTGAGTTGTTCTCTCCAAATTCAAACGTTATTGGTTGATATTATTCATATTACTCAATTGAGTTGTTCTCTCCAAATTCAAACGTTATTGGTTGATATTATTCATATTACTCAATTGAAAGTCTCCTTCCTAATTCCAAAGGTATGGATGTGTTTAGCTTTTAGCAGTTGGTAGAATATAGCTGTTTTCATGACTACTTATGAACTGGTTCTAATGGGGATTCTAATAGGAACCACATATAAACTGGAGTTTTAGATTTAAAATAAAATGACTTTATTTATAAATTATTCTGGCTGAAATATTTCATTCTGGCTGAAATAAAATGACTGTATTCTCAAAAATATTTCATGTCACTGTTCTATCTCTTTTTGTACTTTATGAAAATGATGAGCCCTAATGTGTTTTGTAGGTGCCAGAGAAGTTCACAATGCCCCATGTGTTGGCAGGAAATCAGCTTGAGGGATCCTACCAGGTTCAGTAGATTCATACTTGACTTAGATAACACCGTAGTTAGAATTGGAACACGTATAATTTTTTGATTGGTGCACTTTTCATGCTGAATGTGACAGCCAAGAACTACTTGAGGCTGTGAATAGGGAGAGGAGCATCAAGGTTAATCGATCTCGCACTGGTGATGTCTTTCACCATCCAACACTCGGGGATTTTGAACTGCGACATGTGAGCTAATTCCACTAAAAAATAATTCTCTTCTTTGATATTTGATGGGTAACCTCTGATCTTTGGTAGGTGATCTTTTGTTATCTTCCATGTTTGCTCTTTATCTTCCAGGTGGACGAATGCGTGGAAAGCATTGGATGCGCTTGGCACCGGGAATGCCCTTAGGAACCATCACCTCCGTCTTCAAAGGTGGAACATATCGACAATTTTACAGTAAATTTATGTTTTTCGAAATGAGGTCAGATTTTATTTTCCCCCGCAGAGGGACGTCTTCGTCTGCTTATTCTTGGGCTCAGACCTCACAGTTGTCATTCACAGCACACGGGAAATGGTAATGAATGCCCAGACCCCTTGAAAGATTGATATCATTCCATGCTTCCTACAAACTTGATTGATTAGCACCAGCAAGCTTATGATACAGCGTGAAGATGAATTTTTTGCTTGAAACACTAGAAAAAGAGCTGCCCCAAGGGACGTCCTCAAAACTCTTGCTTGAAACACCAGGACCTTCATATACTTCTCTTTTTTCTAGGTTCGCTTTATTTTAGCTTTTGGTTATGATTTTGATTTCTTTTTTGTTGTCTATAGGTTTTGACAAATCGATTATGTTACACACACAGGACATGGTATCTTATACGTATCCGACACGACATGGTAGCATTATATAAGTGATATAAGTGTATGTGCTGCATCATATGCTACAAGAGAGGGTTCACGACAAAATATTGAAACTCATGGGTAGATTTTTCAAATTTTATGGTTTATAATTATAATTAGCCAAAATAATGTGGATTAGTCAAATTCCTAATAAAGATCAGTACTAGCTACCGGGAGCTCCATCCTTAATAAGGCTACCAGGAGATCCATCCTTGACAAGGGTCATTGATGGGGAGTGGTGATGCCCATGCTGTTGTATTATTTGCATGTTTGATTGACTGTTAACTACAACACACCTAAGAGATCTACTTCTTACTTGAATTATGGAAACAGAAGTAAGATCTGTGAATTCCTTACATGCAAAACTGATTTGCATGATTGATAACAGGATAATTTGAATTCTGTGATGCGAGAGTATTAAGTAACTGATTTCATATTTTGTGAACATGAAAATATCAAATTGAAGTGGAGCTGATTTATATGTACGGAAGTGGAGCTAATCTGAAGTGGAGCTAATTATATCAAACATGAAATTAGCAGATCATGACTAAAACTACTGGAAACATTGGCATCATGAACTAAAATAGCAGATCATGAACTAAAACTACTGAAAATAGCAGCTCAATTTCTAGGAAGTCCACTTATAATTCATCCCTTGCACATCATTCTGTCAATTTCATATTCTGTCAATTCCAAGTTCAAAAACATTGACATTTGTTTCTTGAATTTTATGTTACAAGTTTGATTGTTTATACATGATTTTCCTAATTGAACAGGGAAAATGAGGAAAAAGTGAATGCCGATGAGAGACTGAGCAAGAAGATGTCAAACATGCGGTGGGAAACAAGGATAACAATGAGAATGCAGCTGAAGAGGAAACTAAGGAGGAAAATAAGGTTAGTTCTTTCTATCTATGTTCGTTATTGTTTTATATGCTTGCTTTGAGAAATGTTATGTGTAATCAATCATTATTTGATTACAAAGAAGTGTAATGCTTGCTGTAGTTCAATATAGTTATTTTTTAATGCTTGCTTTGAGAATTGTTATGGGTAATATGTTATTCTTTGAATACAAGGAATTGGGATAGGAAGGACAAGGTCTTTAGCTCAAATGTCCAATGATACACATTATTCTATTCAAAATATGACATGTTATTCAAGTGTTGGATTGTTCAGGATTTCTTAACAAATTTTTGGTGTTGTGCTATTAATTGATCAAAGTTTTTTAAACTGAAGTAATCCACCAAATTTTTTTGTGCTTTCCAAAGCTACATGCTGCGAAAATAAATTCCAGTTTGCCCAATTAGCCCCAAAAAAGGAAAGAAATAGAAATAACAACACAATATAACCACTAATTAGAGGGCTAACTTTACTTTTTGTTTTTTATTTGTTTGACAAGGAAAGTAGTCACAGCCAACAATTTTTTGACATTTTAGCACAAAAAAGTGAAGCATTTCGGCACAAACTTCGGTATGATAGTAATATGAGTTGGTCTCTCTGTTTCCCCCCTAAATGAATTTGATTTTGAACCCTCTCTGAACTCTAGCTAGCTCAATCACATCAATTCCTCCCATGGCCATGTATATATGCGCATTCTCCTTGGTGTACACGAGTCTCATTTTGCAGATATCACAGAACATGCAAGCGTTGTTTCAGTATATATTACAGAACATGCAAGAATACTGTTGGTGTCCTTGAATTTATTTATCTAACTCTTTCACATTAGTATCGGATACTTTGAAAGTATCATGTATGTTGCATGTGTATATATCATGATAACTGAGTTGATGAGGAAGATGAACAACCATTCAAGTTTTTTTGAAGCATGATCTTCTTCTTCAAATCTTTTAACCAGCATTTGCAGCATTTTGTGTTTTACATAAAGTTCTAATTCTAATATTTTGTAACTTCTCTTCCCCCCAGATCATTGGATTGGATGCAACTTGGACTCTTCAACTTTGTGGTATCCCCTGTAGGATAGTCATGTGTGTAGACTCTTCAACTTTGTGTTATCCCCCAGATCATTAGATTATTGAAGTCATGTGTGCAGGTTGTTTCATGGGCGTATATATAGGTGATAACTTTCTATGGTAATGTGCATATCTATTCAATATATCTGCTTAGTGTGTCTATGAGATTATGTTTAATCACAAGGTTGGTTGCCTCAAAATGGACTCACTAAAACTTTATGGTCATTGATTAAAAATGTTGGATGCATTATGTTGTACAATGGGATGCAGACAACCTGCATATTAACAATGTTGCTGCAGTTGTTGTACAATGGGATATGAATTTACAATAGGACAACATGTTGCAGCCAACCAGCATATCCAACCAGCATATTAACAATGGGAATTTACAATGGGACTCACTAAACCTGCATCCAATCATAAAGTACTATATTAAAAATGATGTTGTACAAAAAGTGGACTACATGCAAGTTTACATTTTTAATTTTGTAAACGTAGTTCTCAAAGCTACAGGAAATATAGGTAATTCTGTTTAGACGTAGATTTATGAATGAAGACATGTGTTGCATATCCAATTGAATTTCAGATAACCAATATTCATGTAAATTCCTATTGTTAATATAGTATTTTGCTTTTTTTGCTTCTTACAAACAGGGGGTGATTGGGACAACATGAATATTGGTGATAACTTTTTATGGCAATGTGCATATCTATTAAATATATCGGTGTCTGCTTAGTGGGTCTAGGAGATTATGTTTAATCACAAGGTTGGTTGCCTCAAAATGGACTCACTAAACCTTTATGGTCATTGATTAAAAATGTTAGATGCATCATGTTGTACAATCGGATGCAGACAACCTGCATATTAACAATGTTGCTACAGTTGTACAATGGGATATGAATTTATAGTGGGAAAACATGTTGCAGCCAACCAGCATATCCAACCAGCATATTAACAATAGGAATTTACAATGGGACTCACTAAACCTGCATCCAATCATAAAGTACTATATTAAAGATGTTGTTGTACAAAAAGTGGAGTACATGCAAGTTTGACACTTTTAATTTTGTAAAAGTAGTTCTCAAAGCTGCAGGAAATATATGTAATACTGTTTAGACGTAGATTTATGAATGAAGACATGTGTTGCATATCCAATTGAATTTCAGATAACCAATATTCGTGTAAATTCCCATTGTTAATATAGTACTTTGCTTTTTTAGCTTCTTACAAACTGGTGATTGGCGAGTTTGATTAGTTAAAATGGAAAATTTTCTGTTTGGGTATTGTAATCTTATACATCATGCTTATTTTTTATTTTAGATTGTCACTAATGATTTCACCCGAATGTCGTACTCCAACACAAATATGGCTCTATATGTGTTTATTTTGAGTGTGCATATTTAACTCATTTGGATGTATTTGGTTATCATATACGAGGAACAGAGTTTTAGTAAAATGGTCTATTATATAAAACAATTAGCTTTTTTTCAAAAGGAGGTATGTCATGTTTCATCTTACACATATGTCCAAGATGAATAATGCTTTTGAAATTTATAGTGTAATAACCATAATTTTTGGTTGATTGAAGTGTCCTACATATTGTAGCTTTATCAATATCCATCATAGCATTGGCATTGCCTTCTCCCATCAAACTGGGGTTAACCATAGACTACGAACATCATGAGGTCACCATCATTATATGACACAAAATCTTCTATACTAAAGAAGTAGAAGAATGGGAACATTGTATGTCTGCTTTGAAAATGGCTCCCACTATGAAAGCATGGATATAGCCTTATAGCTAAGTGGAACATCTGATAATATAATTGTAAAATGATATTCTTGCATGGCAATCACTTTTTTGCTATCATTGACTTTTAGAGAAGCCATTGGAGGGATTTCATATAATTGTTAGATGCAGGAAATGGAGCAAGAGGTTTCTTTGCAGTAATATTACTATCTGCCCTTAAATATGCAATTCAAGTGGCCATGATGAATAAACAATGGGTTCCCTCTATCGTTGGGTTTTCAGGACTTCCAATATAAAACATATTTATGGTCTAAAGTAATTTATCTTGATATGTTTCACATTATCACATTTATTATGATAAATTGTTATACAACTGGAGAGTCACTGAGAGCTTTCAAACATCCAATTCCTAATGGCCCCCTTTTGAATGATTCAGGTTCAGGGAATGTTAGAATTTGTTGGGAGAGCAATGTATCATTGCTAGATTGCCAAGCTTTCATCCAGAGATTATTGACCATGTTGATTGAGTAATGTATCATAGCTGGAGCAATGTATTATATCTGGTGTGAGTAAAGTATCAAATTTTGGAGCCCACAGTTCAACCATTCCTCCATAAATTGACAAGTTTGACAAGCATCAAGTTCTGGGAATGTATCATAATTATGGGGTAACAATGTATCATATTTTTGGGAATGTATCAAATGCGTCAAGTTCTGTCAACGTATCAAATTTTGGAGCATACATTTCTTATCAAAACTGGTTGTTTTATGAATGTCAAAACTTTGTAAACCATAGTTCAAACATGCATGAGATTGAAATCCATGTATGCTATATGTTATATGTTTGTCAACATCCATGTATCAAAATTGGATGTTATATGTTCTATATATGTCAACATCCATTTATCAAAATACATCTATCAAAATACATGTTTTATCAACATGACTGTGCTCAAAATTTTAATGGTGTTGCAATGTATACAATGTTCTGGAAACTTTAATGTTGTTGCAATGTATACATGATATGCTCAAAATTGCCTAGGTTTTGGAATGGTCATATTTATGGTAATTATAGTTCTACTCTATGCTTAAGGAAATTGTTTTGGAAATTTTGAGCAACTCCATAGTTCTACTTTATGTTTCTGGAATTATAGTTCTACTCTACATTGATGAACAAATTGAGTACTATTAGATGCCATATGAAATGTAAACTTAAATTGAGTGTTGTTAAATGCCATATGAAATTGATAACCCTACATCCTTCGGGCACGTGCAATTTTTTTTAAATACACATTCTTCAAAAAAGAATATAGGGTTTAGTTGTTATATCTTTTTTCCCATCAATAATCACTGCATGGACAATCAATATGAATCCTAAAAATTTTGTAATCTTAATATCAAATAGCAAAATTGAGAAGAAAGAAGAATATATGGTGAAATAACGAGGATAGTTGAGGCGTGAGAAAGAAATAGATGAAAGCACATTTTGCGTTGAAATCAAATGATCAAATGGCAAAGTTTGTAATTAATTAACAAATATAAGAGTAATAATTTAATTCTAATTAAGGATAATTTTATAATTTCGGAAAAAAATAACAATTGCGGTGAAATCATAAGAAATAGGGTGCATCTAACACACTATTGGGTATATTGTTCGTTGTGCAGGGTTTTCATTCAGGCATATAAGCTATTTAATTTCCAAATTTTACTTCAGATTTGTTTTGTAAATTTGTTTCACATCCATTATTTTTGGTCTTTTCGGGGCATCAACACCCTTGGGTGGTTGGGGGGCAGTTCATGGCATGATAATGTGATGTGGGGAGGTGGGTGGGGGGGCTGTTCATGGCATGCTAATGTACTTTGGGGGAGTGCAGTTCATGCCATGATACTTTACTTGGGGGGGTTAATAATGGGTCTAATGGCATACTAATGTAATTAGGGGGCATCAACACCCTTGGGTGGGGTGGGGGGGCAGTTCATGGCATGATAATGTGCTGTGGGGAGGTGGGGGGGGCTGTTCATGGCATGCTAATGTACTTTGGGGGAGTGCAGTTCATGCCATGATACTTTACTTGGGGGGGTTAATAATGGGTCTAATGGCATACTAATGTAATTAGGGGGCAGTTTGTCTTAATCATGGAAAATTTATCTAAACAGTAGGTAGATTTAGGTTACACAAACATGATAGTGAACACATAGTGTTCTTCAAGTCCATATGTTGAGTTAGGTTACACAATTAACTATTGTTTTTATCATATAAAATTTGTCAAAATAATGGGGGAAAGAGTAACTAAATTTGCCTAAAATTTTGGAGGGAACTAAATATTGGGGGGCTAAAATTTTTGTGTGGAACTAAATAAACAATGAGCTAAACAAAATTTCTGGTTGAAACTAAATTTTGAGGGGAACTAAAATTTTTAAATATTTGAGGGAACGAAATTCTCTAGGAGAACTAAATTTTCGGGGGCCTAATAATTTTTGCGTTTTAATTATTGTTGTTTGTATAAAATTAGGGCGTCCAAGATTTTGATAGGATAAATTTTAAATGAACCGTGCCCATAGGGCACGGTTTATGGCAAATCATTTGAGGGTAACTGATAATTGTACACACAAATTGTACGCAGTCAAATTGAAGTTTATATCCTGAATATGTTAAATAAGTAGAGGGTAACTGATAATTGCACACACAAAATAGAAAATTCATGAATACAAGTTGGGTACAAACAAATTGGAAAATTGAAGTTAGCAAACAGTTTGTTCTTGGTAAAATCTAATTTGCTAACTAATTTGCTAAGAATAGGAAATCCAAAATGTACAAACTCATATAGGATTTTTGTTTTTCTGGATATTTGCCAGTAAAAAATAATTGACATTGTGTTGTTGTAAGTTAACTGATATGTTATTTGTTGTTTCAAAGTGAAGGTTTCAAATTGCCATAGCAAACATTGTATTGTTTCAAATGGAAACATATTAGTATCAAAAGTTTTTTATTGTTTGTTGGCATTTTAATACTGAATGGCCAATGATATGCCACTGCTATATCAGTATTAATACGAGAAACAAATCAGAATAAAAAGGTTTTTACTGTTTGTATTAACTAATTAGTTTGTCATTCCTGAAATTCATCGGGTGATTATATTCATTGGTTTCTAAATTTTGCAGATTTTGTGGAAACACCAAAGGGCTGTTGCGGCACAGGATATTTGGAGGCTGCTGTGTTCTGCAATATATTTTCAACTACTTGCAAAAACGTATCCAGTTACATATTTTGGGATAATGTTCACCCAACAGAGAGAGCAAATAAGATCATTGTTGACAAGCTTACTGGAAAATACATTGGATTTACAAGTTAAGGAGGAAGTCTAACTCAAACATGTATTTGATTAGAGATAGAAGAACTAAAGAGTTAGTTGTAGCTACAGGTGATGCATTAAAAAAGCATCTTAAGCAATGTAAAATATGTACATGGTGTTGATGTATAATTCACATTGACTGTCATCTATTTCTCATGTGTATCTAGAGTGACTGGACAATCTTACTAAGATTTGTGGATACAATTCATACTATTGTCTTCTCACCTTGAATTCCATTGGGATTTCTTTCTGGTTACCGGATATGGGATTCAATACTATACGACATGATATGGTTTGTGAATAAAGTGGAATTGGGAAAACATATTTAAGAAGAGTTCGGTTTAATTTTTTTGTTGATTTTTTTGTTTCTTCTTTTTTGGTAGGCAAACTGCTGTGAGTTTTTCGCTTATTGTCATAGTCCATGTCATTTGCCCACAACTAAAACATGTGAAAGCATCAGAGAAAGCTGTCAGCATTTGACATTTGGTTATTATATAACGATGATGTCCCACAACTACTCTTTCAATCTACATGCTTGCCTCCTTCTCTCTTTTGTGAATATGTGCACGCACACGCGTGAGAGAGAATTTATTCAGATCGTTTCTTATGTCAAAGAAATACTTTGAAACATGAAGAATGATGATGATTAACATTAGTTAAACGTTAAGTCTGTTGAGATCATCTTACTGAAGTATGTTTGTTTGGTTGGAAAATAACCATGATGGTGAATTTTTTTTAACTTTCTATTAATTGAAATAATTTCTTGAGTGATGTCTCAAGTGAAAGAATTAAAGGAAATGTTCATTTGATAAAAGCACATATGTATCTTCATTATTCTTTGCCAAACTTTAGTGTTTGCAATCTTACCATGCTAATTTTTTGTTCCGTGCCGAAGGCGCCCGTGCAAAAGGCTCCTGCAACGAATTTGTTGTTCCATGTCGAAGACGCCTGCGCCAAATTTGTTATTCCGCGCAGAAGGCGCCCCAGTCGCTAAATATTTTTACTCTAATTTATGGTTCTTTTAAATTTTGGCTGCGGAAATAATTTTTTGGGGTCAAAAATTTCGCGGGAGAAAATCTTAACTGAACCGTGCCCGCGGGCACGGGGTATGACTAGTACATATATATATAAGAGTAAGTGAGAATCTTTATTCAAAACAAGCAAAATATACATAACCAGGGAGTATTAGGTGGAAATTAAAGAGGGAGGGGATATGGCACAAGCACCGTCACCCACAAAAATCCAACTCCACAAAATAAATTTCCAGCATAAAAAATGTACAAATATGAGCACGAAGAAAACTATGCCCTCAGCTATCAATCATTCTCCAGAAAGCCCCAATATGTAAGGGGGCCGACAGAGGAAGCCTTGTCTAACTCAATATCACGAAGTGCAATCCTGATATCAGCAGAGATATCATCAAAGAGAAGTGTATTGGGAACAAATTTTTCATCAAAAATCCTTCTATTCCGCTCCCTCCAAATATGCCACACCATGGATGACAGGATAGTCTTGGCAAAAATGCCTAAGACATCATTCTTGGTGTAGGTAGAAAGAATGAAGTCCCCTATACTTGTAAAAGAGGAGGGAACCTGAGTAGTTATCTCTAGCTTCAAAAGGCCCCTGTAAAGAATATATTTAAAAAAACTGCAATCAAAGAAAATATGTTCTACCTTCTCTGTTTCCCTCTTACTGCAAAGGACACACTGGGCCGATGGGCTGATCCCACAGGAGGAAAGTATATCTCTCGTTAGATGCTTACAGTGAAAGGCCCGAAGAAGAGTGATGGCCATTTTAGGGATATGATTGTGATACCAAACCACTGCATAATAAGGAAACTGAGTAGCCCGACAGCGAGATCCTTCCCAAGCATCCCTAAAGGTGTAGGTAGGTACAAGAATCCAATCCCAAGAATCCGAACCTTGATGAAGAGTAACATCCCAAAGAATATCTGGGAGAGTATCAATATATGGGTCGGATATCCAGCCAGACGAGGACCAATAATCATATACACGTAGTTTTTCAGCTCCAGGAGGAATGTCAACGGAATTATAGATGACCACATGGCAACCAGTTGTCATACCAGAATAATGTGGAAGCGCCTTCTCTGACGATGCGCTTGATTAGTCTCTGTGAAACTCTCCTGCAATAGAGTAAAAAATTTCAAGTTCCCGAATGGGTTGGACTAGCTTTCGCAGCATAGAAATTGTGACTGCCCATGTAGTGGTGTCACATGTAAGCTGCACAAGGATCATCAGTAGAGAAGATATGCCATGTAAGGTGAACACCTGTGGCAATATTCATTTCAGAAAGAAGCCTTAGACCCACTCCCCCCTCTTCCTTTGGAGTGCACAAATATTTCCTAGCCCAAGAACGAGAATTCCCCTAGATAACTTTTTACAAGCAGAGCTGATGCTACGAAGAACTGTGTGGGGGATGCAGATTTCCTGCATCCAAAAGATGACAATGTCGTAAATGACAGATCGAACTAGCTCAATATGGCCCGAGATGGATAAAAGGGAAGATGACCAACTAAGTAGCCTCTTCTTGCACTTATCCACAAGCCATGTATACATAGAAGCTTTTTGGGTATTTGGTGGAGAGTGGGAGACCCAAATAAGTGGTTAGAGAAGTGTCCATTCTAATACCAATGCAGGTAGCCAGGCAGTGTGGATCTTTGGTACCTTTACTGAAGATGGCAGAACTCCCAATTTACATCAAGACCAGTGAAATAATTAAAGGAGCGAAGTAGGTCTCAGGCCCTCAAAAGTACGTTTGGATGATAGACAAAAAACAAGTAAATCATCGGCGAAAAGTAGATGAGAAATAGAACCCAACCTACGCATGGGCTGAATAGAATGCGTAGCAGCAGATTTAGCCATAAGCAGGGAAAAGGCTTCCATGACAATGAAAAAGAGGTAAGGGAATAAAGGATCACCATGTCTTAAACCTCTATTAGATGTGAACATTCAAGAGGGAGAGCCATTTACCAGGACGGAGAAGGAAGGAGTGGTGATGCATTCTGTAATCCAATTGATGAAGATTCTACCAAAGTCAATTCTATGTAGAAGATATAAGATGAACTACTTGTTTACACTTTCGAATGCTTTCCGAAGATACAGCTTAATATAAGCTCTGGCACCCATAGGATTACTAAAATCACGAATATGTTCATGAGTAAGGAGGGCACAATCAGAAATGAGGCGCCCCTGGAGGAAAGCTGCCTGATGAGGCGATATCAACTCATTAATAACAATCTTCAGCCTGTCACAAAGAACCTTGCTAATAATTTTGTAGAGAACATTACAACATGCAATGTGCCTATTGTCTCCTAAACCAGTAGCATTCGAGCTCTTGGGTATCAGTGTAAGGAAGGTATGATTAATCTGCCGAAGTAACGCTCTTGACCGAAGAAAGATAAGACAATAGATGTGACGTCTTTACCAACAATGTCCCAAGAATGCTGATAGAAATAACCATTGAACCCATCAGGACCTAGAGCTTTATCAATCCCAATTTGAAAAGTGGCATCTTTTATTTCATTCATAGAGACCGGCCTTTCAATCCAGGAGGAAGCTACATGAGTGAGCTTGCGTTTGGGAATCATATTAGGGAACACTGTCCAATAGTGGTCATGATTATAAACTTTCACATAATAAACATGAGCCTCATTTCTCAGTGAATCAATAGAATTGTCACGGGAGCCATCTACCTTAACAAGATGTCTGAGATGTTGCGACCCTGCCTTGACTTCATCATTGTGTAGAAAAATTTTGAGTTCCAAACACCAAGATGCAGCCAATCTTGTCTGCTTTTCTGCCTAAACATAGCATCCTTATAATCCATGTTGACTAGGATCCACTCCAATGGTGATGGATCAAACTCGGATGGATCCACTTGGATGGAACCAATATATATGTTGACTAGGATCCACTCGGATGGATCAAACATGTGGATCCATCCAAGTGAAATTTAAAATATGGCAACCTAAATGGAAAATCCGTTCCATTGGATGAGATCTAACATGTCTAAACAACATATAAACAAAATTTCAGCTAGTTTGGACAAGTTTTGCACATGCCACAAGGGAAAAACATGTCCTAATTAGCTGAAATTTTGTTTGTATGTAATTTAGACAGGTTAGATCACATCCAACGGAATGTATTATCCATTTAGGTTGCCTAATTTTAATTTTGACTTGGATGGATCCGCATGTTTGATCCATCCGAGTGGATCCTACACAACATACATACATACAAACGTACGTGTGTATGTATGTATACATACATACATACCAAAAATCATGTGATTCCGATATTTTTAGAGGCCACATCTACCCCTTGGAACTTCAACGGTCTGAAAACGTGCTGAAAAACCTATGAAGTTGCAAGGGGTAGATGGGGGCTATAAAAGTGTTGGAATCACTTGATTTTTAGTATGTTGATCATCCATAATGTGAACAACCCCATGGAAAAATTCCAAAAATGCATGAAATATGGGAAAATGCGGGCACTTACTTAGATTTCATTTAAGGAGGCACCCTAAGATCCTTTTCTGGTGAGATTTTAATGGGAGGTTGCTTACTAAGGATAATCTGGTGAGATGGGGGCTCAATACTAATGGGAAATGCGAGCTATGTGAAGATGCGGTAGAGGAAAACATAAAAGGGGTATTTATCTTCCATGTATTCCTTTTCTTCCCCTCAGTATTTTTGTTCGGGGGAGGAGCTCTGGTCTGCTTCTTCGCAGCTTTCCCCTTGTTGAATCTTCCTCTGTGCTTGTTCTTCATCTTCTAGGAAGAAACTGTGTGAGCTTTAGGGAGAGGAGCAGAGCCAGCAGGGCGTAGGTTATGAGTGGCCAGTAGTAGGTCTCTGTTCTACTCTGCCATAAGAAGGCGGGAGAGCAAATCAGAGTAACTCGTGAACTTGCGTTCACGATACTGTTGCATGAGAATAGCATCCTTCTCATGGAAGGATGTGTATGTTTTCTCAAGCATTCGGGTTTTCGAGACTTGTTCACCACACAACTTTAGGCGCGAGGTGATGTTATGGAGAGCTGAGTTATACTCAGCTATGGACTTGAAGTCCTGAAGTCGGAGATTTGGCCACTCATAACGTGCACGATGGAGGATAACATCTTTCTAATGTTTGTATATGTCCTCAAGTGCTGTCCACAGTTCATGGGTGTCTTCCACTGTTAGATATTCAGCATTCAGGGTCCGATCAATATGTCTCCAGATATAGATAATGGCTTTCGCCTTCTCTACATCGAAGCCTCTAACTGTAGAAGTCCCTTCATCAGTTGTCATAGCCGTAGATGGAGCCTGAATTGTGTGACTTATGCCTTGTGACTGCAGATGAAACTTCAGGTCTAGCTACCAGCTCAAGTAATTTTTTCCGACCGCATCGAGAAAATCAAAATCGACACTCGCAATCTTTGCCAGTTATCTAAGCATGGAATAAGCATGAATTAAATATTTTTCAAAAATTAAGACATGCATAGTAGTAAAACTAAGACCGTTGTAGGGACCGGCCGGTCACAAAAAAAGTCCAAAGTCCCTTATACATTTTTAATTAGGAGAAAATTAAAATTACAATTTGGAAACCCTGGGGGTCCCAGCATTAGCATTCCTCCGTCTTCAGGCGAAGTATTTCCGGGCATTGGCTTTTACATTTAGTTCATCACTATATTTTCACTCAAAAGGCAAACAAATGCGAGGAATATAAATAGTGGTGACTAATAATGGCCGATCCAAAAACCACAACACAGTTTTACTAACACTCCACGCAGTTTATATAAGTATGCAACATCAGTTTATATAAGTATGCAACATCATAGGCATAAGCAATATATTTTATTTAATCATCGCAGGTAATTTTATTGGATAAATATATTAAATTTACGTTTAATAGTTACTTGGACCACGTGAAAACGTCATTACCCGTAGGTTAGGTAACTAACCTAACGACAGAGTGGTCTTAGGATCCTTGTATTTATTAAAACGTAAAATAATTTTTATCCAATTTAAAAGAAGGTGATTAATATTGAATAACACATCAACTTAAGTAACAAAATTATTACTTGCCCCAAATACCCCAAGAGGAGTTAATCATACCCAATATCCTCACCCTGATTTTCCCTGATTTTTCTGGATATTTCCAGAATTATTTCGGATTTTTTCGATTTTTTGGAATTTTCAGGGGTTTAATCGGGTATTATATTAATTTAAAATAATTTGACCAGAAGGCCAGAGGCCCGCGGGCTGGCTGCGGGATGCAGGCCCGTTAGCCAAAAAATACCCTTTTATTTATTATCAATTTTGGTAATAACTGGGCTTCTGGCCCATCAAAGGAGGTCCATGCTTCTTCTCCCCCTTACCCTAATTAGGGCTTTAATGTGGGGAGTGGGGTTGTTTTGGGTCAGCTGCCAGGGGAGTCGAAAAGACCCCATGTATTCCCTTATTCTTCGAATACGATAGGAGGGGGCCCCGGAACAATGCCCCCTCCCCTACACTTCTGATTTCGTCCCCTTGAGATCGCGGCCAGGCCGGGAATTGAAATACCCCCTTCGACGGGGGCGGCTCTCCGATCAAGGCAGGCCCCCCAACGGGGGGCGACGATCTGACAGCAGGAAGGCCCCCCACCCCCGAGGGGGGGCGGCACACCGACAACAGGCGGAGGGCCTCCTCGTCGGGGGGCGACATTAAGCAGATGTATGCCCTGACAGCAGGCGGAGGCGTGCCCCGACATCAGATGGAGGCGTGCCCCGACATCAGGCAGAGGCACGCCTCGACAGCAGGTGGAGCCCCCCCCCCCCCATCGGGGGGTGCCTCGACAGCAGGCAGCGCTCCGACGCCAATTTTGCTTCCCAATTTGTTTTTGCTGATATGGATTAAACTTGCCAGGAGCTTAAAGTTTCAGAATTGGCGTTACAAAATTTGCCAGTTTGATTTTGCTGCCCAATATGATTTGATACGATTCGAACGAGTGGGATGCTGCCCAAATTTGCAATCGGAGGCGGATCCGAAAGTGGGGAAATATGTGTGTTTGAAATTTGTGTAATCAGTAAATCTGTGTTTTTGAAAACTGATATCATCTATCACAGGTTCATGCGCATGTAAAAAGTTAATCTAGGGGTTTCTAAGATTTTACCTCTAGATCCAAACCGTCGGATCTAGTGAAGTTCAGAGAAGGAAGCCATATCTGCGTCCTCGCGATTCGTTCGTCGGCAGGGATTCGGCTCAGCAGTTGAGCGTGCTAATAACATGTCCAGATAGTATAAAGGAAGCAGTCCTATGGTATTCACCATAGCTATATTTATATTATAACATGAGAGTTACAAGTCCCTTGGAACCCAAGGGACTCCCACTAAGAGTGGGTTTAATGGTGGATGATAGTGGGTGGAGACCAAAGGTCTCCCCATTCATAACATTTCCTACTTTTTTAATTGTTTCTGCAAGAAGGAAGTTAACAGAGCTTGATATAGTATTATGGTGGTTCCTTGGTTCTTTGGGTTTCCTTCCCCAAGTTGACTGATTTTCTCTTGCATTTTAGGGTCACTTCTACTAGCTATGCTTTATGTATTATAATGCAACAAAAACATATGTGTCAATATTCGCAGGGTTTGATTTGCAACACAAACCCTATTTCTTTCTGGAGTTTGTTCTTGCATGTGTGACCTTATGGACTGTCACGCCCCGCTTCCCAAAATGGACGGAAGCGAAACGTGACGAGGCCCGCTTAGGCCAGAGCTGAGAAGCTCGGACCCAATAAGCGTCTGTAGAGGTACCATTTTAAAAGATTTTCCAGGTTCTTGCATTATTATAGTTCGAAACAACAGAAAGTACGGAAAGGAAGTTGCATTCATTAAATAGAGATATAATATCCAACCGGTACAAAGTCTAAAAGAAGCCTAAGCATGGCAACAAAAGATTTAAAGACAAACCGAAAAGTAGCAACCTTTGGATGTGGCGACTAAAAGACCTCAAGGTCTGGTCCTTGTCAGGTACGTACTCTGATGACGACATCCCCAGCTCCACGTACTCCAACGAGTCTGCCTCGTCCACGATCTCTGGCTGAACACCTGACGTACAGCACCCAAGAAAAAGGAACTGTACGTCAGGTAAAGTCTACAAGAAGGGTTAGACTTTACTGCAAGTGCACCGAACTTTAAACAACGGTTTACTGGTTGATTAACATGCTGAGGTTCTTTTTGACAACAGTTTACTGGTTGATTAGCATGCTGTGGTTATAACAGGGTAACACGACAGGAAGTAACGCAGCAGGAAAGTAAAACGGGACAAGTAGTAGTCGTAGCGTGTGCTACCAACTACGGGACTAACCTACAGGTGTCAAGACAAGTCGGGACGTGGCGGGACAAGACAGGACAAACAGGACGGGACAAGACAAGACAAGTGTGACACGAAGGGTTCACGCCTTACGGTTCGAGGGGGATCAGACCCTCTTGCCGTGCGCACGCTCAACCCTACCCCAACCCAGGAACTCAGGACAAGAAGTACAGGGATCACTTCCGCTAGGGAAGCATCCGAAACGCCCGAAGGCTTTTTGTATAACAGGGATCACTTCCGCAAGGAAAGCATCCGAAACGCCCGCAGGCTTTTTGTATAACAGGGATCACTTCCGCAAGGAAAGCATCCGAAACGCCCGCAGGCTTTTTGTATAACAGGGATCACTTCCGCAAGGAAAGCATCCGAAACGCCCGAAGGCTTTTTGTATAACAGTCACGGGGATCACTCTCGCATGGAGAGCATCCGAAACGCCCGAAGGCTTTTTGTGTAACAGGGACATGACATGACAAGTGTAAGGAATTGTTATTCTAGGGTGTCCACACGCACGCACACACAAGATAGCCCTACGGTGTCAAAAGTTGTTGTTTGTCGAGCTTAGACTTCGTCGTCAAGTCTAAGTCATCAGGGGCGTCCCGGACACTATCATTTCACGTCCGGTTCTATACATTCACAGTCTAACAGTTCTAGCAATCTAAGACCAAAACACGGTCAAAAACGCAAGTGGGTAAACTTGCCTGGAATGGCGAGTGCGTCGTCCGTCCGGAGCGTCTCGTCCAGTCGTCGCGTCCGCGGTAGTCCGTCTGAAACAGGTCACGGCGACGGTGTCAGGTCGTGATTTTCAATAAACCTATTTAGGTTTTGTTTCTAAGTTATCGGGGCTACCCTATTTGTCAATCATCACATTTTGATGTTCAGTCCTATTCGACGATTCTATCCTATGTGCACAGTTCAAAAGTCCAGTCGTCGAATCTACTGTTTCGCAACGTTTTAAGAGCGCAGAAAATAAATTTAGTTATAGTTGTCCGATTTTAGTTAGGTTTCCAGTTTCGCTACGGTGTGGGTTGTGCTACGAGTTAGGGGTACCAACCTGAATGATGTCCACGCGTAAATCTGGCGTCAGGTCTGAAAACAGTGGCGGTGCTCGTGTCCCCGACTGCGGGTAGCGCAGTGGAGGTCATCTCAGGATTGCCTCAGGGTCATAACGGCTGCGGGTACGGTATCGAGATCGTTTCGGTTGCGGGTAGCGCAACGAAACGTCTCAGGCAACGGTAATGGTGACGGATCACGATGCCGAAAGTTCGTGAGTCCTGCGGCGTCTACGTTGTCTCGACTACGGGTAGCGTAGTGAGACTCATCCGGGCAGCGGGCGAAGTGCGGCAGCGGATACGGTCAGTCTGTCGGCAAGGGCCGGGGTCAACAGAACAACCGTGCCGTGGGAAGGCGGCTCGAAGAAACAACAGCAGTCCTCTGGTTGTTGCTCCCGCTGCTTTCCACGCGAAACAGCCACCGACGGTCGGGGCTCAGTGCGATGGCCACAAGCGGCACAGTGGCGGCGGGGAGCGCTGGAAGGGCGCTACGTGATCTGCGGGGTCACGGCGACGGGGAACCACGAGAGCGGCGCTCGGGCTGCGCGCTGCACGAAAACCGGGGCGGCGGCCGTTGGGGAAATCGCGATCACAGCGGCTTGGAACAGCGCAGCGGCGGCGCAGTAGGGAAATCAGCGCAGGCGAGGCGGCGGGAGGCCGTGGAAGAGGGGAGCGGAGCAAGCGGCTCAGGCAGCGCAGCAGGCGGTCACGGCAGCGTGGGCGGCGGCGCTGAGAGGTTGTCGCGGCTGAGGGGAGACGGCGCTCGGGGGTCGAGGCACCGTGGATCACGAGGGGGCGCCGGAGAGTGGGGATCGGGGGTGATGGCGCGGCGTCGGGGATCGCGACGGGGGTCGGGATCACGGCAGCGATCGGGCTGAGGGAAGATCGCCGGAGGGAGATCAGGATTTGCGAGGACACCGAAGCGGCGATCGGCACTCGGGGCTGAGGTTGCGGCGGCGTTGTCGATTTCGAGAGGAGGCGGCGGCCTCTCGCTGTGGTCGCCGGCGGGGGTCTGTGGATGGGAGGCGGCGGCGGATCGCTGAACGGCGGCGGTCGGAGGGGACAGCGGGAGTCGGACGTCAGAGAAGCGGCTGCGGGGGAAGGCGATCGGGTCATGGCGACGGTGGCCTCGCCGTGAGGGAGGTCGGTGATCGGGGTTTCAAGGGGGGAAGAGATCGGGGAGGGAGATTTGCGTTTCGGAGAGAGAGAGAAGAGCCTCTCTCAGTTATTTGGGGGCGGCGGCTGAAAGAGGGGATTAGCCCTAGGTTAGAAACTTAATTTTGGGAATAATAGTTAGGGTTAGGGTTTATAATTTGGGTTTTAATTATATAATATTATGGGATTGCTAAATAGCCATATGTTAAGGGTTAAATGGGAGAGGGGTATAGGGATGGAGGGCGTACGGGTTGGGGTAAGTCTAGGGGAGATTAGCTAAACAGATTAGGGAAGATTTTAAAACGATTTAGGAGAGAGATTTAGCCAGATTTGGCTAACAAATTTCGAAACCTGAATCTGATTGGGGAGATCTACGGTCGAGGTTAATCCGGGCGATATCTTTCAATCCGGGCGTCAGAAAAATAATCCGAAAATACCGGGGCGATCGTGGAAACGAGACGCACAGATCTACTGAGCCCGATCGTGTGCAAAGCCTACCAAGAATTTACGTAAAATTGGAAACGGCGTTTCGAGTCAAAATGACTAAAACGCCCCCATCATTCAAAGTCGTTTCGCGCAAAAACGAGCCGTGAAAGACGTTCCCAAATATTACTATAAAAGTCATCACCACAAAACGATCACAACGGCATATCGCATCGCATATGCCGAAGCTCATAAATAGCCAAATAAAATACGTGCACGATAAAGCACGTTCACGTAGGAAACACGAACGGTCGGAAAGCGGCCGTTACATTCTACCCACCTTAGAAATGATTCCGCCCTCGGAATCACTCACAATAAGACTAATCATAAATTCCATAAATACTTAAGCCTATAACTTCCATCCTCCACACAAGGGTCTCTAGCCCTAAAATTTCAACTTCGTTCCTCAAATAATCCATTATAATCCTACTTTTCACTGAATAAAGCCACGGCTATTTTCACATCCTAACACTCAACCATAAACCCATTACTACTGTTCAAATTTCCAACTCCAAGTTCTCACAAAAGAATAATAATTATCTTCTCATACCACACCACTCTGGCAAACATCACCGCTCAATAATATCTTCTAAATTCCTCGATCTCTTTCCAATATTAATCAATCTCCAAAATTAGATTCTAATCAACCGCCAATCTAAAAACAAAAACTTTGTCCAATCCTTTAATACCTTCACCAATCAACAATCGTCGTGTCTTCAATACATTCCTTTTCATAGCTCCCAATGAATTTATCCGCCAAATAATTTAACTACCAGAATCACCTCTCATCCTACTCACTATAACTAATCCCAAACAATTTAAGTCCGACTACCTAACCATCCATTCATCTCAACACGTCATGTTACTCCCAATGTCTTCTTACGTCAACTCAACAATCAAGTCTCGATGCTAATAATAGCTCTACTCAATCTCATGATCACCCTAACTCATACTATTCTCTGCAGTTACTCCTATCTACCACTCGTCTAAGCCTCAAGTCTGATAAGTTATCATATCCTCGCATATAATTTCATTCAACCAGAATTCTCCATTGAGTCCGCCACACTTCGGTTTTATAAATAAGTCTTGAACAGCTCATTCTTTTTGTCCGAAAGAAATCTATTCCAATATCCCATTGTTCCAAAATCGGTTAATCATTGCTATAACAAATCTCATCTCTTCCTGAGCCTACCCGCGAACAAAATCCTACAACAATAATAGCTAGCCCCAAAACTATAACGACCATAATATAACATTTCGAAGGGAGAAAGAAGAGAGAAGGGAAAGAAAAACTTAAGACCCATAACATATTTCAAAACATTTGAAGCACCGCGTGGAGTCGTGGTAATGGATGAGGAAGGATAATTGATTTGTGATCTTGTGCTAATTTCAAAAACTTTAAATGATTTGATTTAAAGAAAATAAATAGGTTTTTTTTTGAAACGTATATAAGCAGCAAAATAATCTAAACTAAAATACGGGAGACTAGGTCTAAGGAATTCGCCTGCTATGACGTTATCCATACAAATATGAATACCATCATTCAGTCAACTCCATAAGTATGTCATGGACCACATTGAGTATGCATACAAGTCACAAGAGACAAACATCAAGATCCTAACGGTAACACACTTATACTGGTTTACTCACTATACCTATATATATACATCACGATGACCTCACAAACCAAAGGGTCCACTACTAACTAGAGATAACGTAGGCAACTACAGGAACTGATGTCTACATAAAAGAAGGAGGCCGAAACCAAAAGCGACACGAAACAAGATCGAAAGAACGAGGTCAGATAAGGCGAGGATAAGAAGATAGTCGGAGGGACGGGACAAAAATATTGCTTAAAATGACTGAACGATGAAAGAAGGATTTTGTGTAAAATATGGTATCATATACCTTTAAAAATATATATTCATATACTTAAAAGTGAGTAGATGTAGCAACACAAAGTTTTGGAAAAAGTAAGACGAAGGGAGGATGTGTAGGGTGAGAAACGACTGTTTTGCAAATGAAAAAAAATAAGTTTACCCAAAGATTTTGAAGTGTGGTCAAGAAGAACATAGAACTGGTATAATAATAATAATAAAATAATTGAAGTTCCCTCTAGTCTATAAAATATTTTAAAAAAAATATGCACGATAATATATCTTGTAGTTTAGAAAATTAATATATATATATTGGATTACAGAATTGATAACGGGGTTTAAAACTGAAACACGGAAGATTTCGATTTGAAAATAGGTGCGGGATAGAAAAATTAATTTTACGACTAGAGAGGGTTCAAGATCAGCGAAAGAATTTTAACTCAACTGAAAAAGAAATTTCGAAACATATAACAAAGAGGTTTTCAAGGAAATTAAGCTGAGCGAAAACTTAATAATAAATTTCGAAAATACTTTTAGAGGCGGCAGAATTGGTCAAGGAAGGGATTTGAAGGATCGACGACAATCGTCAGGAGACGATCACGTGAATCGGGAGACAGGGAAATGATCGCTTGAAGAATATGTGTAAGATACGAATCGTGAAGGGCTACGATGGAACATTACGGCTGACAACACAAAATTGTAAAGATCAGGGCAACGCTAGAAGTCAGGAGTTCTAATTATCAGGTCGTCTAAGGATCAGGATAACTCAGCGTTAAAACTTCCTAAGGAGCCAAACTATAATCAGGATCTAAGGGAAGGTTTCTAAGAGAATCAAGGTAACGTTCTGCTGGGCCCGAAGTCGATGGATCCGAGCAAAAGACAAAGAGAGAAGGACTCTAGAAATTCTAGCACGATCGGAGTCAAATGGGGATGCTAAGGTAGTCTGGGACGAGAACGACTCGATCTTAACCAAGGCGTCCGACTATCAACCTGGGACGTCTACCTAAGTCTTCCTACTATCTAAGACTGGGAAACTAATTCAGACTTGTACATGGATATCAAATGAATGCGGTACTTTTATTGTTCCGAACTTTTGCAAGACCTGCATGGGCCACCACTAAAACCTGTCACGCCCCGCTTCCCAAAATGGACGGAAGCGAAACGTGACGAGGCCCGCTTAGGCCAGAGCTGAGAAGCTCGGACCCAATAAGCGTCTGTAGAGGTACCATTTTAAAAGATTTTCCAGGTTCTTGCATTATTATAGTTCGAAACAACAGAAAGTACGGAAAGGAAGTTGCATTCATTAAATAGAGATATAATATCCAACCGGTACAAAGTCTAAAAGAAGCCTAAGCATGGCAACAAAAGATTTAAAGACAAACCGAAAAGTAGCAACCTCTGGATGTGGCGACTAAAATACCTCAAGGTCTGGTCCTTGTCAGGTACGTACTTTGATGACGACATCCCCGGCTCCACGTACTCCAGCGAGTCTGCCTCGTCCACGATCTCTGGCTGAACACCTGACGTACAGCACCCAAGAAAAAGGAACTGTACGTCAGGTAAAGTCTACAAGAAGGGTTAGACTTTACTGCAAGTGCACCGAACTTTAAACAACGGTTTACTGGTTGATTAACATGCTGAGGTTCTTTTTGACAACAGTTTACTGGTTGATTAGCATGCTGTGGTTATAACAGGGTAACACGACAGGAAGTAACGCAGCAGGAAAGTAAAACGGGACAAGTAGTAGTCGTAGCGTGTGCTACCAACTACAGGACTAACCTACAGGTGTCAAGACAAGTCGGGACGTGGCGGGACAAGACAGGACAAACAGGACGGGACAAGACAAGACAAGTGTGACACGAAGGGTTCACGCCTTACGGTTCGAGGGGGATCAGACCCTCTTGCCGTGCGCACGCTCAACCCTACCCCAATCCAAGAACTCAGGACAAGAAGTACAGGGATCACTTCCGCTAGGGAAGCATCCGAAACGCCCGAAGGCTTTTTGTATAACAGGGATCACTTCCGCAAGGAAAGCATCCGAAACGCCCGAAGGCTTTTTGTATAACAGGGATCACTTCCGCAAGGAAAGCATCCGAAACGCCCGCAGGCTTTTTGTATAACATGGATCACTTCCGCAAGGAAAGCATCCGAAACGCCCGCAGGCTTTTTGTATAACAGGGATCACTTCCGCAAGGAAAGCATCCGAAACGCCCGAAGGCTTTTTGTATAACAGTCACGGGGATCACTCTCGCATGGAGAGCATCCGAAACGCCCGAAGGCTTTTTGTGTAACAGGGACATGACATGACAAGTGTAAGGAATTGTTATTCTAGGGTGTCCACACGCACGCACACACAAGATAGCCCTACGGTGTCAAAAGTTGTTGTTTGTCGAGCTTAGACTTCGTCGTCAAGTCTAAGTCATCAGGGGCGTCCCGGACGCTATCATTTCATGTCCGGTTCTATACATTCACAGTCTAACAGTTCTAGTAATCTAAGACCAAAACACGGTCAAAAATGCAAGTGGGTACACTTGCCTGGAATGGCGAGTGCGTCGTCCGTCCGGAGCGTCTCGTCCAGTCGTCGCGTCCGCGGTAGTCCGTCTGAAACTGGTCACGGCGACGGTGTCAGGTCGTGATTTTCAATAAACCTATTTAGGTTTTGTTTCTAAGTTATCGGGGCTATCCTATTTGTCAATCATCACATTTTGATGTTCAGTCCTATTCGACGATTCTATCCTATATGCACAGTTCAAAAGTCCAGTCGTCGAATCTACTGTTTCGCAACGTTTTAAGAGCGCAGAAAATAAATTTAGTTACAGTTGTCCGATTTTAGTTAGGTTTCCAGTTTCGCTACGGTGTGGGTTGTGCTACGAGTTAGGGGTACCAACCTGAATGATGTCCACGCGTAAATCTGGCGTCAGGTCTGAAAACAGTGGCGGTGCTCGTGTCCCCGACTGCGGGTAGCGCAGTGGAGGTCATCTCAGGATTGCCTCAGGGTCATAACGGCTGCGGGTACGGTATTGAGATCGTTTCGGTTGCGGGTAGCGCAACGAAACGTCTCAGGCAACGGTAATGGTGACGGATCACGATGCCGAAAGTTCGTGAGTCCTGCGGCGTCTACGTTGTCTCGACTACGGGTAGCGTAGTGAGACTCGTCCGGGCAGCGGGCGAAGTGCGGCAGCGGATACGGTCAGTCTGTCGGCAAGGGCCGGGGTCAACAGAACAACCGTGCCTTGGGAAGGCGGCTCGAAGAAACAACAGCAGTCCTCTGGCTGTTGCTCCCGCTGCTTTCCACGCGAAACAGCCACCGACGGTCGGGGCTCAGTGCGATGGCCACAAGCGGCACAGTGGCGGCGGGGAGCGCTGGAAGGGCGCTACATGATCTGCGGGGTCACGGCGACGGGGAACCACGAGAGCGGCGCTCGGGCTGCGCGCTGCACGAAAACCGGGGCGGCGGCCGTTGGGGAAATCGCGATCACAGCGGCTTGGAACAGCGCAGCGGCGGCGCAGTAGGGAAATCAGCACAGGCGAGGCGGCGGGAGGCCGTGGAAGAGGGGAGCGGAGCAAGCGGCTCAGGCAGCGCAGCAAGCGGTCACGGCAGCGCGGGCGGCGGCGCTGAGAGGTTGTCACGGCTGAGGGGAGACGGCGCTCGGGGGTCGAGGCACTGTGGATCACGAGGGGGCACCGGAGAGTGGGGATCGGGGGTGATGGCGCGGCGTCGGGGATCGCGACGGGGGTCGGGATCACGGCAGCGATCGGGCTGAGGGAAGATCGCCGGAGGGAGATCAGGATTTGCGTGGACACCGAAGCGGCGATCGGCACTCGGGGCTGAGGTTACGACGGCGTTGTCGATTTCGAGAGGAGGCGGCGGCCTCTCGCTGTGGTCACCGGCGGGGGTCTGTGGATGGGAGGCGGCGGCGGATCGCTGAACGGCGGCGGTCGGAGGGGGCAACGGGAGTCGGACGTCGGAGAAGCGGCCGCGGGGGAAGGCGATCGGGTCATGGCGACGACGGCCTCGCCGTGAGGGAGGTCGACGATCGGGGTTTCAAGGGGGGAAGAGATCGGGGAGGGAGATTTGCGTTTCGGAGAGAGAGAGAAGAGCCTCTCTCAGTTATTTGGGGGCGGCGGCTGAAAGAGGGGATTAGCCCTAGGTTAGAAACGTAATTTTGGGAATAATAGTTAGTGTTAGGGTTTATAATTTGGGTTTTAATTATATAATATTATGGGATTGCTAAATAGCCATATGTTAAGGGTTAAATGGGAGAGGGGTATAGGGATGGAGGGCGTACGGGTTGGGGTAAGTCTAGGGGAGATTAGCTAAACAGACTAGGGAAGATTTTAAACGATTTAGGAGAGAGATTTAGCCAGATTTGGCTAACAAATTTCGAAACCTGAATCTGATTGGGGAGATCGACGGTCGAGGTTAATCCGGGCGATATCTTTCAATCCGGGCGTCAGAAAAATAATCCGAAAATACCGGGGCGATCGTGGAAACGAGACGCACAGATCTACCGAGCCCGATCGTGTGCAAAGCCTACCAAGAATTTATGTAAAATTGGAAACGGCGTTTCGAGTCAAAATGACTAAAACGCCCCCATCATTCAAAGTCGTTTCGCGCAAAAACGAGCCGTGAAAGACGTTCCCAAATATTACTATAAAAGTCATCACCACAAAACGATCACAACGGCATATCGCTTCGCATATGCCGGAGCTCAGAAATAGCCAAATAAAATACGTGCACGATAAAGCACGTGCACGTAGGAAACACGAACGGTCGGAAAGCGGCCGTTACATGGACAGTGAATATATGTGTCAATATAACCAAATATCTATATTGACAATGAACATGTGTCAATATAACCAAAAATCTATATGTTCATATGTATATAATTAGCCCCTCCCCTGTTTTTAATTTGTTACCAAATTTAATCCAACTTATTAATTTTGTTGATTGCAGGCAAGTTGAAGGCTTTGGGTCTGCCATGGGTGTTGAGAATAGAGGCTGCAAGTGTGGGTCCAACTATACATGTGACCCATACAACTGCAAATGCAGCTGTTGATGTATTGTGTTTGAAGGAGTCTTAATTTAATTGTTATTAGGTGCTTAGAATAACGAATGAGGGCATGGCCAATATCATGTCATACTTAAAAAGAAAGGGTGTTGTGTGATTGTGCGTGTTTATGATGTATGTCTCTTTTTATGTTCTCTCTTCTCTTATTTGAATGAAAAAGAAGACTCCTTCGTACAAATGATGTATGTCTATTTTTATGTTCTCTCTTCTCTTATTTGAATGAAAAAGAAGACTCCTTCGTACAAATGATGTATGTCTATTTTTATGTTCTCTCTTCTCTTATTTGAATGAAAAAGAAGACTCCTTCGTACAAAAATGTCTCTAAATAAGTAAATGATTTTTTTGACCATGGTAGGCTCATTTGGATACTTGATTTGAGATATTTGTATCCCTTTTGAAGCTCATTAGCATGAGATATTACATCTATCAATTAAAATAAAATGATTTTATATCTATATATCAAACTATTTAAGGGGTTATTTAATTAATAATAAGCAACTGTTTCTTATGATCTGAATGTCGATAAATAGTCGATGCCAAGTGAAGGTCGTGCCGAAGGTGCCCGCGCCATTTTTTATGCTAATTTGTTGTTCCGCGTAGAAGGCACCCGACGAATTTGTTGTTCCAGGATGAATTTGTTGTTCCGCGTCGAAGGCGCTCGTGCCAAATTTATTGTTCCGGGCCGAAGCAGAATTTGTTGTTTCGCGCCGAATGCTCCTGTACTGCTAAATATTTTATGCTAATTTGTTGTTCTTTTAAATTTTTGTTACGGAAATAATTTTTTGGGGAACAAAAATTTCGCGGGAGAAAATCTTAACTGAACAGTGCCCGAGGGCATGAGTTATGACTAGTACACATATACACATATACATATACATATACATACATACATACATACATACATACATATACACATATACATATACATATATATTCGCATGAACAGAACTTTCGCGAATGGTTGATGAACGGGCAAAACACATTGGATCGGATTGAAAATTGGTTAGTCATATATTTAGAGGGTGGAGATCAAGATGAACGGTTCGGATCTTCCGAAAAAATGGGGGACATAGGAATTTTGATAGGGGGTCATTTTTGGGGGTTATTTTTGGGGGTCATTTGATCCCTCATATATATATATATATATATATATATATATATATATATATATATATATATATATATATATATATATATATATATATATATATATATATATATCTATCTATCTATCTATCTATCTATCTATCTATCTATCTATTATATAAAAGAGAGATGTTATCAAGAGAAATTGGATAAGAGAATTTGAACAAGAGAATTTGAACAAGAGAATTTAGACAAGAGAAATTGGATATCTATTATATAATGTTATCAAGAGAAATTGGATAAGAGAATTTGGATAATCTATTATATAAAAGAGGGATGTTATCAAGAGAAATTGGATAAGAGAATTTGGACAAGAGAATTTGGATAAGAGAATTTGGACAAGATAAATTGGCTATCTATTATATAAAAGAGGGATGTTATCAAGAGAAATTGGATAAGAGAATTTGGACAAGAGATGAAACTTGAGGGATAAGAGAGGAGGTGTGGTAATTTTGCACATACAACCCTGGTTTTTACATTTTTACCCCTGACCCCTCCCCACACACATACCCACACTTTTTATTCCCCCCTCTTTCCGACCATTTTTTCAGTCCACGTGCACGTGTGCACGGGTTATTTGCTAGTATATATATATATATATAGATTTAATGTAGAAAAGCAGCCACTTGACACAAAAAAGGTGGGAAGTACAAGCCCCACATGGACTTGTACTCGCTGGGTCCCACCTTTTTGTGTCTTGCACCTGATCCATTGGATCGGCTGCCACCTGCTCTATATTAATCCCTACACACACACACACACACACACACACACTAGTCATTGCCCGTACCCATAGGGCACGGTTTATTTAATAGCTGAGTCCCCCCACCCTCACAACAAATTTCAAGTTACCCCAAATTTCAAGTTTTCCCCCAAAATTTCAAGTTCCCCCCAAATTTAAGTTTCCCCCCAAAATTTAAGTTTCCCTCTAAATAATTTTGTTTCAAAATTCAAAATTCAAACCTCATACTCATATCAAATATTTTTCCTCCCAAAATTTAAAGGCTTCCACCTAAAACTTTGTCCTAGTCATCATGCCCTTATCCTAGTCATAAGCTCCTTTGTCCAATCACTTGTCCTAGTAGGACAACATTCAAATTCTTCATTAAATATAGAATAGATATATATGTATATGTATGTATATGTATGTATGTATGTATGTATATATATATATATGCATACATATACATATACATACATATACATATATCTATTCTATAAAATAGGGATGTTATCATGGGTTATTGGATAAGAGATATTGGATAAGATAAGAGAAATTGGATAAGATAAGAGAAATTGGATATGTGAAGAGATATTGAGTTTGAAATTTTAAGTTTGAAACAAAAATTTTGGGGGGAAATTAACTTTTGGGGGAAGAAAAGTAGGGGATGTTTTAATTTTGAAACCCCAAAACTTTTGGTGGGGGAAGAAATAATTTTTAATTTGAAAAGGGGCTGTCTTTGTCTCCCGTCTCCCAGATCTCTCTCCCGCAGCCTTACTCTCTTTGTTTTCTTTCACCCAACCCCCAGCGACCCTGCCTCTCCCTGCTCTGATCCCGACTCCCTCCCCCTGGTCTGCCTCACTCTTTCTTTTGACTCTGAGGGCAACGACGCAGCTCAACGGCAGGTCGCCGGTCCTTCGCTCCAAAGAAGCCTACAATGGCAGCTTCCACGGCACCGGCTTCCACGGCTGGGGTCAAGGCCACGATTGGGGTCAAGGCCCAGATTTGGGACACCGCCGACCAAGAAAGGCGTCATCTTTATCGCATTTTGTTGAAATTGTAGGTCTCTCTTGGATCATTGTTTTTAATTTCGATTTTTAAAAACATTGAATATTTTTCTGACTGTTGGATTCGTTTGTTTCTTACAAGTGTTGGACACCACTGCATATTTTTCTTCTTGAAAATATTCTGCTTTTTGAGAAATTGTTTCAGGCTGATGCCACGCTAACATTTTTAGCAAGCATTCCACAGGAAAAAGGTAGCATACGATTTAAGGTTTGATATATTTGGAAATCTGTAGAGGATTTTGGAAATCTGTAGAGGAAAAAGGTAGCATAATATTTCCTCATCCGTTTAGTATTTCGAGTATGCAGGTAGCATACATTGCAAATTACTTCTGCGAGATGGTCGTGACAACCATTCTAAAACACCCCATATATTGGACTACAGCAAATCCCAGGTTCTGTATAATGTGAAAATATCTGTATCATGTTTCTCATATCTCAGCAGCACATCAAATATCTTACATGATACTTTCATTCAAGCGTAGATCTCGATGAACGCAAAATATTTGTACAGATATATAAGTTCTTCAGGTGTAAGCCCTGAGTATATAGAAGTCGAAAATCTTCTTCAGGATATCGACAATTATGTTCTTGCTAGCCATTTGTGCTTGGGCCTATACGGAATAATTTTGGAAATCAACTTACTTATGCTTGCTATTGTCATCTGCTTGCTAACTGCATGATGGAGTTCACAATGCGGAGATTTCGACAGTTTGCCATTTTAGCCAGAAGCTCTTTCTATATATATGTAGATTATAAATAAGTATGTTGTGCCAATGGGTATGTTCAGTAAAATCATGATGGTTGCTCTTTCTCATCATAAATATCATCTCTTACTTTTGGTCCCTTTGTGCTTGAATAGATTTTTTCCCAATGCATTAATTTGGGTTTAATAAACACAAGGAAATAGATGTTAGGACCCAAATGAATAAAACATGCATATTGTTCATTGTACATGTTTTTTATTCAGATATAGAAGCTATTTAGTTTTCCAAATTTTTTCATAGTCGTTTTTAAAATTTTCTTCAAATCCGTTAGTTTTAGTTTTGGCCATTTTGGCACCAATTCTCTTGATTTTATTTGTTCCAAATAAATATTCTTAATTTGCTCGATGGGATAACCTGCAGTTCATTCCTTTGGGACAAAGACTGCAGTTCACAAGCAATTCCACAAGTCTTCAACGAGCAAACCCATTGGGATGACCGATGAAATCTTTAGCCTGCAACAGTAATTATTTTAATTACTATAGGGATGAAGAATGCAGTTTATATAACCACCAATTCTGGTATGTCAACTCACCTCTCAGCAGTTTTGAATTATTTTTTTAAGACTGACATTGGGATTTTGTAGGGATGATATTAAAAACTTCTCAGAATCATTTTCCTTATTAAAAACTTCTCAAGATTGTTAAAATATCATTTTGCCTCCAAAAATGTAATGTTCAAAATAGAATTTCTTCTCTGAAATTGATACTTGGGTTGTATAAGGTTAAAAATATAGAAGATGATTGTGGATAGTGATGGTGGTGATAAAGATAAGGAGGGGTCTTGCATAGTTTAAATTGATGTTTTATGAATGATATTTGTATGTCATTAAAAATAAACTTGCAAGGTTCGGTTGGTTATCATGCATGCTAAGACTCAGATTGCTGCTAATCATTTTGGTAATTTTTAAAATTTTAAATTCACTTATTTGGTGCTGATTGATATTCGATCTGATTTTTGATTTGGTTATCGTGCTGCAGGTTTTCTGATGATCAAAATACATGACGGAATGGACGACCTGTATTGGATGACCTGTATTGGGGCAGTTAAGAACTTAATATCAACATTTATCTTCATATTCTCTTATTAAATGATGATATCTCCGGTATTTTGAATCATTAATTAATCTTTTATGTGTTGGGTATTTTCTTTTCATGAGGGACATGAGCATATCTTGCGATTTTGATCAATGAGAGTATGATAAAAGATTAAAAAATCTTTTAAATGCCAAGCTGTCATTTAAATAGCATAAACATCAGTATGTCAATCTCCTGACGTTGGATCATCAGATAATAATAACATGAGGATGATCACAATAGATTTATAGTAATGAGACTTGGGGAGGTCACCACATCTCATATCCATGTTTTTTGAATTGCAAAAAGGATCAGAATGTAAAGAACAGTGAGCAAGCTAGCATCAGATTGTGAAAACAAAAGGCAAAAAATTCAAGAAATTATTCGGAGAAGAGGCATTCATGGGTTTGTCATCTCGGAACCAGTTTATGGACATTATGACCAATAAAGCATAACATATAAGGTATTCATGGATATTCCAGTGATCACATGGTAATCAAGGTTTATGACCTAGGTTTCAGTTTGACATCGACAAGTTCCAGTATGTTTAGTTGCATGGTTTTGTTTCAAGTTATGTATCACATATGTGTACATCATACCTTACAAAGGTATATATGTCTACTCTTCAATGATAAACTTTCTAACTTCACGCAAGAAGTAATAATCACAAAGCTGTCATGTTCATTAATCTTTTTAGAGTCTATTTGAATCTTAAGCGTGACCAACCCGTTTTGGCCAAACATGGCATTTGATGACAACGAGAAGTTGAACCAGCTTTATGTAGCACAGTTCACAGTTCACAGTTCGTAACTTCTTTTCATAGCACAGTTCATAGCAATTAGGATTACATATGACCAGTTCATTGCATTCATTCTACGGAGTATTAATGAAGTATTTCATAAACTCAAGTTTAATTTGATCATTCCAAGTTTATGCTTGCCCATCATTTTGAATTATACTCTATTCTACTTATCATAATCACACAAAAGTTTTCCAATTTTAATTTGATCATAGTTTTCCTATCATGTTACATGAAAATCCTTTGTATGTTAGAATTTGGATTTTGAGAGATTGATGCTTTTAACTTGATTTTTTTTATAAGGCACATCAAAAAGCACATATCAATTTCATTCACATATCTTACTATTTGAGTTTGGAAATAAATATCTAACTTCTTCTATTTGATCTGGATCAATGGTTGTAACCCTTCAGAAGCTCAATAATCAGCAAGGTTGCAGCTTTTTAATGTTTCATTCATTGGATAGTGATTAACAAAGTGCCTACTACAACCACAATCTAATTATGATAATGCAAACGGTATAGAGAAAAGATCAAAATGCATCCATTAATTAATCTCTCAAACTCAAAACAGAGGTGTTACCATAGATTGCAAGGTTTTTTAGTAGACCGAACTACTAAGGTAGTTGTGAGTAAATGTGTGTACAACTGGGTTTTTTGTGTGTGCGTGCGTGCACCCCTTTTAATAATTAGAATGCTCTTCCTCATTTCAAGAGACTCTTAATGAGGTTGCTGGTATAATATTGATTTGAACTAATTTAGTCATTAACTATTTGTATATAGCAGATATTTAATCATGTTGTTGTATTTCCTTCTAATGTGTCCATTTCCCAGTGGGCTTGACAGATTTGAGTCTCGAAAGGAATTATGGGCAGTCTTGAAGAGATTGGTCTAGCAGTAAAACATGAGCCTTATACTTTACGAGTTCCTCGGTCCCAGCGTGGTGGTAAAGTATGATAAAATATTATACATCTCTTATTGCTAAAAATATTTTAACAAAATGATCTTTCCTTTCCAAATTTTCATATATTAAGTTCTGAAATAATCAGATTATTGAACCATTGGTTAGTAAGCAGTGGGTTGTGACCACGTAGCCGCTTGCTGGCTCTTCATGCCGTGGAAAAAGAACAGCCTGACCGTTTTGATAAGGTATTAACTAACATATAAAGACTTAATTTTAGCTGATTCATCAGTGTCCCAGATACTATACTTGATTGATGAATAGAGGTTAGTTTTACATGGATGTTATTAGTATAATACACCCCTTATTTCTGTGTGTTGCTTCTGTTATTTAGTTTCAACATTCTATAGTTTGAATCATTTGGGTGTGTAAACTTTGTACTGATTCTCTCTTTTATAACTCAGATGTTATTGTTTACATCCTAATTTTCAAATGTTGGCCATTATTGTAGATTATGTAAACACTGGTTGACAAACATCAAAGACTGCTGTATAAGTAGGCAGTTTTGGTGGGGTCACCGGATTCTGATATCGTTGATCCTAAATTCTATAAACGAATAAAATTAGAATTGCTATTTATTACAAGTTGATGTTCATATCAATTATGTGTTCATGTTCATATCAACCCTGATTAATATAACTATAATTGAAGTTAACTACATTTGATGATATAACTATATTGTATTGATATGCTTTGGTGGTGCAGAAGCCATATTACCACTTCCCCTTCATGCTTGCAGATTCCAGAACTCTCCTCACATCCACTAACATCACTAGGAAGACCATCATGAGAATAAACAAATAATAGAAGATGACAAATTTAAATGAGTAGAAGTATGCTTATACTCTGGTATGTATGCGCAAAACATTGGATTTTGTTTAACATGTTACTGAATGTTATCAAGCATTGCATAGAGTTATTACGCATCAACACCCTTTAAAGGCATGATATCCATGTACAGCAGGATAACTGGCAAGGTATGCTTTTCTTGCTCAATATGCTCAACATGCATTGCTTGTGATTCAGGGATACATTTTAATCTTGCATATCAAGTATCTGACATATACAACAAGGACTTCTTTCAAAAAACATTTAGTCAGCTATATGAAGCTATATGAACTCATTGATGATTCCCTTATTGTTTTATTAACTGTAATTATTCATGTTGGTATGTTGTGGTTTTGAGTTCTGCAAACTGATTTTGAGTTCTGCATTTTCAGTTTCAGTTGAATGGTGTGGAAGATGATATTTGTTGATGATGGTGTTTGATCATAGCACACACAACTTAGTTGTTGCCCTACCTTATCGGTAGCTTTGGGTTTCAACTTCCTTTTATTGGTACCATGGGGAAATTTCTACTTCTTTAGTTTCTAGGCTGTGTTTGTCATTCATTTTGCAAGATTGCATAATTATTTGCTTGAGGTTGACAACAATGTATGTTGCTTTTGAATTGGTACTCTTAAACATGTATGAAATTATGTTTGTTTGGTAGCTTTATTTTGTTATTTTCTGGATGACTACCTGACCAGGGTTAAAAAGATGAAATTAGAATTATTTTGATATTTAACATGTTTTTATGTAGAGCTAAAAAGAGATTAAATTGCTAGAGTGATGCTTCCATGAAAATAAAACATATTGATGGTTTCACAATTTGTCCCATTTCCCAACCACAAACCCATTAATCCAATACCATATTTGCCATAAAACAAATGCAGTACAAAGATTAGGTTAATGATGAGCCATAATTGATACAGTTAGGTAAGCAACATAAGTTTATTGGCTACTTAGCAGTAATAATGCAAAATAAAATATGATGGCTTAGTTGATAGCTTTGCTCATGATCCTAGAGGCTTACTTATTATTAGGGTGTGGTCAAAGTTGTAGATGTAGAGTGGAGACATGATTGAGTTGAGTTGAAACCAAAAATGGTGGCTTTTTACGAGATTTTGTCAGAAAAAATGAGTTTTTAGAATTGTGTTTGAGTTTGCTGATCGAATTGTTTGGCTATAAGAAAGCGTGATCATATGGGAGCTGCACTTTTGGGGCATCAGGGTTCTACCGCATACTACGATAGTCATTATTCGCGATTCATGTGGGGCTTGCTTCATTTTCTAGACTTTGATCAGCATCACCACAAGAGAAAGATGCTCCCTCACAGAAGAAATGCCGATGAGAAGGACGGAGGAGGTGAGTACTTTCTCTGATGTTCAACAATATGTAAAGCGTTTTTTGTTGGTATAATATTTGCTCATCCTATTTTTTTCATTGTAGGAACTAAAATTTTGACATCGGAGCAAAGTGATCTTTCAAATTTGTAGGTATATGTAACAAAAATATTTCTTTAATCGAATAGATTTTTAGATATGCATATAATTTGATTGATACAAAAGTGCTCTATGATATCTTCTGTGGCTTGGTGTCGATTGTTCATGGTTTGTGTTGCGGTGTTATGAACTGTTTCAGATGGAAAATGAAACTGCATCAAAGAAATGTTCTGGCAGTGCTCACCTGATAACGCTGCTATCTAACAAGCTGATGAAGAAGAAAGATCGGAATTCGAAGGATTCCTCTTCAGCAGCGTGGCTGCTCCACACCTTTTCCATACATCATTTGGAATGCGATGATATGTTCTCCACGATGAGATGACTTGCGACAGTGGTTCTTCGACTGTTGAGCAGAATTCGCATGGGACGGATCTGTAATCATGCATGCTAAGACTGCTCCGCACCTAATAATACGTAAGACTTTAGGATCATGAGCAAAGGTATCAACTAAGCCATCATATTTTATTTTGCATTACTACCGCTAACTAGCCAATAAACTTATGTTGCTTACCTAACTGTATCAATTATGGCTCATCATTAAGCTAATCTTACCTAACTGTATCAATTATGACAAATTATGCTCTAGAAAATATAGTTCATATGAAGTTAAGATAAAAAGTTCTCATGGATGTAATACCAAGCTTGAATGCCATGAGAGATGGTGCGAGGATAGAGCACAACTCAAAATTAACTATATCTGAGAATGAATTAACCAAAATTTTATGATAGTGTATAAACTAGACGTGAACTTCATTTGGTGTGTTTAAAAAACATTATATCAATTGATACTGCATTTGTTTGCCAACAAAACCATGTAAAGGGAATTATTTTCATGATAGATCAAAGGCATGGATGAATTGTAGGTAGGCATACCATATTGGTAATGCAACTTAAGCACGTGTAACCAGGAAACCTTCAAATTCCCCAAGGCTGAGGAAAGCTCAAGCAAACTGAAATAGTAATAAGTTTTTCTCAATGAAACTCATAAATGTCCAGTGCAAACAGAAAACCAAAGTGCAAATTGGTGTCACATAGTACAGGGTCAAGGTGAGACCCTAATGAAGACCATGGTTCATAAATGTATAATGTCCAAAAAAGGAAGCTGTTGGGAGGCATTTCATGTAGGGACTAATTAAAGAATATGCCTGTTATAGAGGTGCACCAACAAGGGGGAAAAGTAGTGGAAAAATCGTGTAGCCTTCCTTCAGATTTGGATAAATGCTTTGTCATATTGAATATATCACTACGTGTTACGAACAAGAAAATATAACATTGCATTTAATCAATTAATACTTCTATATATAATTAACTATTTTTCTTGCAATAATACAGAAGAATCAGATGCACTCCAGTTTATGTCTCCTTAACATTCAATTGATTTATTCTTCCTTTAAGTGCACACAACAGCTCAAAATAATCTTTGCATCACCCAAAATGCAACCATTTCACCTTCATAAATCTAATACATGAACTCCATTCCTATTTGTCCAAATATCACCCCGTTGCAGAAATTTAGACTTTTTTCCTCCTCCCTAAATGAAAGGTTATATATAAATGCAACTGATAACCTACCACCTATTGCTACCCCAATTTACTCCCATCTAAATTTTTTTAAAGAATTTGTAAGAACAAAATGTTGATCATTCCCAATAACAATGTAACGATGCTTTAGAAATAAATCGAACTTATGACAAACAAGATGACATCTAAGTTCTGACCAACACATAATAAATGTACAGAACATAATATCAAAAATTTTCTTTAAATCCCTAAATTTCTCAATCACCAACATACGAAACAATATCTCAAAGCTAAACTGTATTTTGTGGGGGAGAATATTCTAAATGAAGGGTGTAGCTAAATTTTAGATGGAAACTAAAATAAATGGGTGCAACTGAATAATAGGACAAGCTTGAGAAATTGGTAAGTTTTTTTGAACTGAGAATTTTGCAACTGTGAATCTTGCAACTGTGAATCATGTGAATCAATTCCATGATTTAATATGAAATTTCTCAAGTTTTGTTGGCAATTGGCAATTCCATGTTTTTTGAACTGAAATTTGAGTGATATTGAGAATGATTTAATATTGAGTGATATTTGAGTGATATTTGTTTCCCTCCCATACATATTTTTTCTAATAGGTTTGAGTGATATTTCTTGATATAAAATTCCTGAGTGATATTTTTGAGTGACGTGAGCAATTTAATATCTCAATTCACACAAACATTCACACAAATTTAAATGAAAATGCTATTTATCTCAAGAGCACTGAAAATATCTCAAGAGCAGTGAAATCTGTGAATAATGAATAACTCTGTTAATGATATATTTGCATTTGGCATCAAATATTATTGCTAGCCATTTTGCATTTTGAATATGTTCACATAAGAAATGGCTATCCATCAAACATTTGGCATCAAATATTATTGATTCATTTTTGAATCAATAATATCAATCAAATAACTCTGTGAATCAAATATCAAACATTTGGCATTCATAGAACTTCATTGTTCCATAATTTATATCTCATATATTTGGCTATCAATCAATCCAATATCAAGTTCCAATATCAAGTTCTGTGAATGCATTTTTGAATCAATTTTGAGTTGATATCCTGTGAATGATTGAATGAGTGAATGATAACATATGATATAACTCTGTGAATGATTATCTTTGAATGAGTGAAAATTTTCCATATGTGTTAAATTATTCAATTCACATATATTGATTCACATATCTGCATTCACAAATCTAATATTTGAGTATTCATATATGTTAAATATTACATTTGATATATATTAAATATCCCAGATATATGTGGATTTGATGCCACATAATATTTGATGTGCTATAACCCAAATATCAAATGCAATTATGTGGCATCAAATTCTGTGATATTTGGGTATCCTGGATATATGTGCTATAATGCAAATATTATATCTCATAATATTTGCTACAGAAGTTCTGTGATATATGTTAAATATCCCAGATCATTCACATATTTGCATATATTAGATTTGTGAATGCCAATATTATGAGATATATATTTGATGCCATATATGTTAAATATGTGAATTGAGTGATATTTGAATTGATATATGTTAAATTTGAGTACTCAATTCACATTGACATGCCATAATATTTGAGTGATATTTGAGTTGGTTATCAACTCACATTGATAATTTGCATTTAAAGATTTAAATTGATTTTTTGCAATAAAAAATGCATTATTAATTTGCAATTATTTCAAAGATTATTTTTTGCAATTATTTCAAAGTTATTAATTTGCAATAAAAAATGCATTATTAAAAAATGTATTGCAATTATTTCAAAGATTATTTTTTTGATTTTTTTAATTGGTTATCAACTCACATTGATAATTTGCATTCAAAGATTTAAATTGATTTTTTGCAATAAAAATGCATTATTTTTGAATCTCAGAAAATTTAAATTGATTTTTTGAAGGGACGTGAGTTGATATTGGTTATCCATTATTTTTGAATGCAATTTTCAAAAATTCTCAGAAAATTTTCATTTCAACATTATTTTTTTGATTGGTTAACAAATTGCATTTCAAAGATTATTTGATAACAATTTGAAGGGATGTGAGTTGATATTGGTTATCCATTATCCATTCTCAAATTTCTGTCAATATCAAATTTCAATGAATGATATCAAATTGCAAATTTAGAAGATCTATTTTTTTCAGACATATCAAATTTTTGAGATTAACTCATATGAATGGATGATATCCTATTTTCATGTTTCCTGTGATCAAAAAACAAATAGGAAAAAATTTTTGATTTCAATTTTCCCACCTAAATAGGAATCATATAATCATTTTTGATATGGTTGTCTGCAATTTCATATCAAAAAAATTTGAACTTGGATAATCAAATATAAACTTGGATAATAGAAGCAACGCTAGAAATTTATTTGCCCATGTCTAGGTTTTCTGCAACACTTTTAAGATCATTTCTATTTTTTGTATTTGTCTTTTTGGTTGCAGTAATCATGTGGATCATTTGGCATGAATATTTGATACTTTGGCATGGATTGTTACACAGTTCATGTGTGAGTTTCCAGAATATTTATATACCCAAATCATTGAGTTTCCAGAATATTGGCGCATTTGGTTGCAGTAATCATGTATCATGTTACACAGTTCTATGTTGGCATGAATATTTGATACAAGCTCTTTCCAGAATATTTATATACCCAAATCAATTTCCAGATTTGCTAGGAGTAAGATACAAGCTCTTTTTTTGACATGACTATTTGATTGCTAGGAATAATGCCAGATTTTTGTTGTTTCCATCATTTAGCCCACTCTTGAAATATCTTTAACAAGAGTGCAAAACAGTGAATATGATTAGGAAATTGCGTTAAATTGATTAACCAAATGGAAGTTTTGTTATTAAGTTGCAAGATCAATACAACTATAACAAAATTCATAAACATGAATCCAGTAACTATGGTCACCAATTTTTCTGAATGGAATCTCGGTCATTGGACAAATACCCTCCCTTTTTCATGGTAGATCATCCGCCACTATGTTTTCTTTGCCTGATACTCCATTATGTAAGATTGACAAAAAGTTTTACCACCCATCTTTATGGCTCCCTAAGATCAATAGCCAAATTTCATTTCTTCTTTGAAGCAAAAGCTGTATCCTTGAAAGGTTGTTTGGTTCATTTCATGTGTGAGTTTTTTGTCATCTGATTATATTTGTAAAGCCAAATTATAAGATCCTTATGTCCGCAGTCTTTTGAACTGATCATATTACTGATATCTTGCAATGAACTAATTACAGGTTTGGAGCACCCGCTTACGGCCTGCTGTGGCTACGGTGGTTTGCATTAAACTTCAATTTTGATGTGAGGTGTGGAGATACCCGTACTGTGAACGGGACTGAGGCACTGCTCGGAAAGTCGAGTGAGAATCCAGAGAAGCGGATCATTTGGGATGGGGTGCATTACACTTAGGCTGCCAACAAATGGGTGTTTGATCGAATATCCAACGGAGAATTCTCAGACCCTCCCAACTCTTTGAACATGGCATGCTGAAAAGCTGGAACTATATTATAAGCTTTAGAATCAGCTTACAACCTTTTTCAGCCTTGGAGATGAACTAGGGTTAAAACAGTGATCGAGCTTTCATACTGTCTCAATATGTTCAGAGAATGTTGTGAATACAAGTCTTACATTGTGGAAAAAATGTCAATAACAATTGGGCCTCTACCCATTAGCCTAAATGTTTAGTGTAAATATGGTTTCACCTATTATTTTGTGCTTTCGCTAATATCATTAGCACGCATATGACTACATCTTTTGCTTTTGCTTGGAAGTTTTATGGTCTCCATTCCATATAACTCTTAAGGAGGCTCCTGGAATTGATGAATGATTTGAATTTTTATGAAAATGGTAAACAATTGCTTAAATTCTTCTTGGTTATCATGAGTTGCTTAGCCTGTTCCAATGTTTTATTAACAGATTTAGTTATATGTTTGCTTCTTCGCACAACGAAATAACTCTTGCATATGTTTGACAAGTTCTTGCAGCATTTATGATACTTATCGTGCGTTAACTAAATGACAGTGTCAGTCAACACATATAACCAAATAACCAAAAGTAATAATTAAAATGGATTATACTATAATGTTGAATAACACCATAGTGATGGAGCATGATGACTAGGATAAGTTTTGGGGTGAAACTTGCGGGGAAAGGTTGAAAATTGAAATTTGGTTTGAACACTTAAAAATTTGGAATTTGTATTTGAAAACAAAACTTTTGGTGGAAAAATACTCATCTGACCCAAGCTTTTGGGGGATCTCTCTCTCTCAGCCGTGTCGAAGGCGCCTACGTCGAACGTGCCCGTGCCTTAAAAACTTTTCGAGGGGAAATAATTTTTGGTGAGAGCGACGAAGGCGTCCGCACCTAAGGCACGAAGGCCACAAAATTTTTTCGCCGAATTTGATGTTCCATGCCGAAGGTACCCGCGCATAATTTGTTGTTCTATGTCGAATTTGTTGTTCCACGCCGAATGCGCCTACATCGAATTTGTTCCGCGCCAAAGGCGCCCGTGCCGAATTTATTGTTCCGTGTCAAATTTGCATGCGACGACTTTGTTGTTCCACACTGAAGGCGCCCACGCCGCTACATATTTTAACGCTTCTTTGGTGTTCCGTGCAATTTTGGTCGTGGAAATAATTTTTTGGAGAACAAAGATTTATGCGCCAAAGGCGTCCGCGCCGAATTTTTTTCGCATAATTTGTTGTTTTGCGTTGATGGCGCTCGCAATATTTTTTCGCCGAATTTGTTGTTCTGCGCCGAAAGCGCCAGCGTCGAATTTATTGTTCTGCACCGAATGCGCTCGCACCGAATTTGTTGTTCTGCACCAAAGGCACCCGTACCGAATTTGTTCTTGCATTTCGAATGCACCTGCGCCGATTTAGTGTTCCGCACCGAAGACGCCCGTGCCACTAAATATTTTTTTGTTCCGCACCGATTTGTTGTTCCATGCAATTTTGGATATGGAAATAATTTTTTGTGGAATAAAGATTTCGCGGGGGGAATCTTATATGAACCGTGCCCGCTGGCACGGGTTATGACTATATTATACATTTGACAGCGATTTTTGATTCTTAGGGCTGAATAGGTCAAGCTGACTAGGACAAAGTGGTTGATAGAAAGAGGGCCAGGATTAATTGTTGGGGAATGAATGGTTGGGATTAAATTTTTGTGGGTCCAACTTTTTTTGTGGGTAAAAAGAGTACGTAGGATTAAGCTGTCAGCGCGCTTTGGAAATTGGAAAAAAAAACAAAATAGAGGAATGAGCCTGCTCTTGCTCTCCCAGCATTAAGCTGTCTAGGGAAGCTCAAGATTTTGCGTATTTGTTGTTCCGCGCAATTTTGACCGTGGAAATAATTTTTTGGGGAACAAAGATTTTGCGGGGGAAAATCTTAATTGAACCGCGCCCGCGCCGAAGGCGCCCGCTAAATGTTTTTACACTAATTTGTTGTTCCGCGCCGAATTTGTTGTTTCACGCCGAATGCGTCCATGTCGCTAAATATTTTTACGCAAAATTGTTGTTCCGCGCAATTTTGATCGTGGAAATAATTTTTTGGGGAACATAGATTTTGCGGGGGAAAATCTTAATTGAACCGTGCCCGCGGGCACGGGGTATGTCTAGTATATATATATATAGGGTAATCTTCGGCTGCGTAATATTCGCACAGCGCACTTCGTGCGAAACGCAGAGGCGTCCGTCCGATGGAAAGCGCGAGGATCTGACGGGTTCAAAAAGTTTGTGTGGGGCCCAACATCAATTTGCTGGAGATGCGTCAATTTCTCACCTCTAGAGATATTAAATGCATTGGGATAAGCTTTTAACCTTTTAACCATCCATCAGCTTCTACCCTCAGTTTTCTCCTTCCACCCTTCTCCTCTCGTTGCTCCGCCACCAAGAATAGCTGCGTCCGCCTCTCGTCCATCCGCCACCGGGAGGTCATCGCACCGCCACTTCGCCCCCCGCCTCGCCCACGTCGCCCCATCCCCCTAACCATGCCGCTTCGCCCACCCTCCATGACCACTTCTCCCCCCAGCCCCGCCGCCTCCCCGCCGCCTCGCCCACTTCGCCCACCCCCGCCGCCTCGCCTGCATCGCCCAGCTTGGGGGCTCTTCCTGAGGTGCTGAAAGATGCAGAGAGTTGGATCAGACTTTCACCAACCTGAGTCGTGCTCGTCGGGGATCATCGGAGGACCCTCGTTCAACGCAGCAGCAACGACGGTCGCACCTGATGGTTAATGGATGCAGTTTCTTTCTGAAGAGGCGTTTAGTGCGACAAATAATCCACCATTTCACAGCCCTTCGAGCTTTTCTTATGTGCCATCCAAGGTGAAATTTTTTTCATCCCTTCGGCTGACTTGTAATAACAATCCAATGTCTTATGTGGTGATTATTAATTGATTATTGATTATTATAACTAATGATTATCGTGGCATGCTATTTCCGATTTGTTTTGTAAAATTATCAAAATTCCTACTGCTTAATGTTCATATTGTCAATATGTACACCTTAAATTTCATTTTTGAAATCTATACGATTTTACATAGAAACAACTAAACATCATATTGACTGCAACAACTTCCAATCTTGATTTTATCATTAAGTTGATATAGGTTTATAAGTGTAGTAAATTGTTGGAAGTATAGTTTAAGGTTAAAATCATATTGAATAATTTAACACATTAAATATATTATCATATAAAATACCATAAGGGTTGGTAGGTTAGGGTCAAACATTGAGGTCCAAAACCTATAAATGTCTTAATGACTGGATTGGAGAATTGGGTTTTAACATAGATACATGAATTTTTGCTCCTGTTGAACCTTTCAAACACTGAAAATTTCACCTGGTATTAATTTAGAATGTAAATTCTGCAAACATCTTTTGAAGTATACCATGTGTCATTAAATATACTTCAACTATGATATTAGTAGAGAGTATCCTTTGAAAGTGATGTGTATTATCCCGATTTCATTAGCACCACATACCCAATAGTAGTTTCTATTAATATCATTGTGCATGAATGTTTATTGAAACCTTGGTAATAGTATATATGGTGTTGTCAGAATTTATCCTATTTCATATCAAAAATACTAATCATAATCAATTTCAAGTAAAACCTAGAGTGATTTCCAACTTTTATGTTTCCAAAATTTCCAACACCCATAAAAACACACAACAACACTTATCAAGACTAAAGCATATTTCAAATCAATAATGCGAGGCAAGTTTACAAGGAAAAAAACGTTTAGGCTCTCAAAGAATTTTGTGTGTATACAATATCTTATCAAACAACAATTTTGCATAAGAGATATGCTTATATTAGATCATTTGCACTCATGTTTTTGCATAAGAGATGACTTCCCGCAATTCAATCTCACTGACTTGAATGTCTTGCACTCAGGATTCCCTCAACAAAATACTAATGAGGATGACATCTTGCAAGAAATCCTTTCGGTCACTTCAGCCTCGCATGAGCTCGCTAACAACTCCGATCTGGAACAACATAAGCCTTTTGAATTGCCAAAGAATGGCGATGAATGAAATCTGCTGCGTAAGAAATCCCGACACCTTTATTTATCCGACACCTTTCTTATGATAGTTTATTGTGTAATAGTCTAACAATTAATCTTCCCTTTTTAGCACTTTGTGAATGTTATTGCGCTTGTAATCCTACTACATGAATTCTGCAATTTGTGAATGGATGTGTTCAAGTGTTATGGTAGCTTTATTCAAGTATTAAATGCATTGAAATAAATCTTTTTGTTTTACTTGAAGGTAATGGTTTTTAGCAAGGTTGAAGAATGCGTACGAAGGAGTCATGTAAGAATTTTAAACGTATGCACTTATGCAAAGCTGAGGAAGGCTGAAGAAAGCTTGAGGACTTTCTTGTGATATATCAAAGTAGCTTATGGATGCTGGAAGACTTCATGTCGTTTGTGCATTGGACGTAGATGTGGGGGCTTTCTTGCGATATAAGAACACTTTTCACATACTACCTCGCAAGAACCAAGTCTCTTCTAGTTGATGCATTTGATGTCGGATACTAGGCATGCATATGTGAAGTAATTACAAAAAAATATAGTTCATGTATTCATCTACTGAAATATGTAACATTTTGTTTTACGGAGAATGTGAATTTTGCCGGTTGTAATCCTCTCTGTGTAAATATATAGAAGAGGCCAAACTAATAGTAAAGATTGATGTTTTCATGTCTTTCAACATTGTTTTAGTAAAGATTGACGGTTTCATGTCTTTCAACATTGTCTTATATTGATTGATGCTTTGTTTCCTTTCTAGGTGAATTTTTGAAAGCTGGTGCATATCTTTGTTATGTTTTTTTGTTATGTTTTGTTGAACATATATGCAGCATATCGATGAGGGAGCAAGTCTGTAAGAAATAATGTTTTAGCTTAAAATGGAGGCATATGGGCAGAAAGAAATAAAGTATGAAGCAAATATTTGACTTTGTTTGGTGTGCACTAACATGGACCATGTGACATGAATGAATTCCAAGTCATTTGTCTGTCAACTGTGTGAGTTGTACGGAAATCTTTAATTTTCTTTTTACATGACTGGTGCTTGTGATAATGTCCATAGTCTGGCAAATAGCAAAAATCTGCAAGCCACGGCCAGAAATTAAAAGAGAAGAAAGAGGCGCAATCAGTCTCTTATTAAAGCAGAAATGGGGCCATATCATTTGGTCCCCTGAGTGGAAGATCCATACTCTTAAACAAAAGTCTGACAGTGCAAACCTTTTTCATTTTTTTGATTTTTGTTATCATGTTTCCATGCTTCAAACAGGAAGTAATCTTTTATTGTATTCAATCGACCACCAATTTGCATGGCATTCTATTAAGTCCAATTTTCAACAAACTCATACATAAATTGTGAAGCCCTTTATCTCAATTGTTGTAAATATATTGATACACTGTAAAGATGTTTTTCATACACAATAATTCAACAATTTACCTTAATAAGAACACTCACATTACTTTACAAGAAAATTCCCCTTCCCTATCTGGGACATACCCTTCCAATCGAATACGGCATTGCTGCAAATTTTTTAAACCAAGTCGACATTGCCATGGATCTTCCATGCACGAAGAAGCGCACCCAACACCCCAACATTCGGATCCATTGGCATCTCATCCCAACTTTCTTGGCTTCTTCGAACATCCCAGCTATTCCAAGCATATTAATCAAGCATCCATAGTGATCCATCAACCGAGCATATGAATCGAGCATATCAACGGAGCAAGGATCGGCCAGAATGATCTGAATTTCAGGATCCTGCATTGCATTCTCATGCCGTACAAGAAACATAGGTAAGCAACAATGGCCAACAGGTTGCTATTAAAAAGGAAGGAACAAAGAAACATGCATGTCTCTCTTTGATCTCCTCTGAATTTATCTCCCCTTTGTTTATCTTGTTGATATGTTCAACGCCCCTGTAGAAAACCAAGCTTCATTCATAATCTCAGTAATAAACTGCACCCTTCCTTGTGTATACATTAGTTATAATAATCAATAATCAATTAATAATCACCACATAAGACATTGGATTGTTATTACAAGTCAGCCGAAGGGATAAAAAAAATTTCACCTTGGATGGCACATAAGAAAAGCTCGAAGGGCTGTGAAATGGTGGATTATTTGTCGCGCTAAACGCCTCTTTAGCAAGAAACTGCATCCATTAACCATCTGCCGGTGCGGGCGTTGTTGCTGCTGCGTTGAACGAGGGTCCTCCGATGATCCCCGATGAGCACGACTCAGGTTGGTGAAAGTCGGATCCAACTCTCTGCATATTTCAGCGCCTCAAGAAGAGCCCACAAGCTGGGCGATGCAGGCGAGGCGGCGGGGGTGGACGAATTGGGCAAGGCGGCGGGGAGGCGACGGGGCTGGGGGAAAAGTGGGCTTGGAGGGTGGGCGAAGCGGCATGGTTAAGGGGATGGGGCGAAGTGGGAGAGGCGGGGGGCGAAGTGGCAGGGCGGTGACCTCCCGGTGGTGGATGGACGAGAGGCGGACTCAGCTATTCTTGGTGGCGGAGCAACGAGAGGAGAAGGGTGGAAGGATAAAACTGAGGGTAGAAGCTGATGGATGGTTAAAAGGTTAAAAGCTTATCCCAATGCATTTAATATCTCCAAAGGTGAGAAATTGACGCATCTCCAGCAAATTGATGCTGGTCCCCACACAAACTTTTTGCACCCATCAGATCCTCGCGCTTTCCATCGGACGGACGCCTCCGCGTTTCGCACGAAGCGCGCTGTGTGAATATTTCGCAGCCGAAGATTACCATATATATATGAGAACATTTCACACCGTACGAAAATGGTTTTAGTTTTTTTTGAAATTTTTTTTCAAAAATTATTTTTTTTCACCCTCATTATATATTGTTATACCCCCCTCAAAAAATAATCATTGAGAAATAATGTCATTTGGCCTTCGATCAAGGCATTTTATCAAATTCGCACGTTTTAAGACTGTTAAATTTGTAACAGGTGGATGTGTGCTCTAATCCCCAACGGGTTCACCCATTATTTTCCCTGTGGTATATAATTGTATGTAGACATATATGTACAAATACATACATACATACATACATACATACATACATACATATTTGTATGTATGTATGTATGTATGTAAATGTACATGTATACATAAATGTACATATACATACATACATACATATATGTATATACATACATACATCTATTATACAAAAGAGGGATGTTATCAAGAGAAATTGGATAAGAGAATTTGGACAAGAGAAATTGGATAAGAAAATTTGGACAATGGAAATTGGATAAGAGATCAGATTTTTGCTCCTGGACCCTCCCCACACACACAGCCACACTTTTTATTATTCTCCCCCAGAATTGCTTAGTGCACACAACCACTCAAAACTCAGAATTGCTCACCGCACACAACCATTTTTTTCCAGTCTACGTGTACATGTTCACAGGTTATTTGCTAGTGTACACACACACACACATGTATGCATGTATGTATACATATATATGTATACATATATATGTATATACCCATACATACATATATGTACATATACATACATACACACACACACACAGAAAAATGAGGATCATGTGTGTGTGTGTCAGCCACACTTTTTATTATTCTCCCCCAGAATTGCTTAGTGCACACAACCACTCAAAACTCAGAATTGCTCACCGCACACAACCATTTTTTTCCAGTCTACGTGTACATGTTCACAGGTTATTTGCTAGTGTACACACACACACACATGTATGCATGTATGTATACATATATATGTATACATATATATGTATATACCCATACATACATATATGTACATATACATACATACACACACACACACAGAAAAATGAGGATCATGTGTGTGTGTGTCAGCCACACTTTTTATTATTCTCCCCCAGAATTGCTTAGTGCACACAACCACTCAAAACTCAGAATTGCTCACCGCACACAACCATTTTTTTCCAGTCTACGTGTACATGTTCACAGGTTATTTGCTAGTGTACACACACACACATGTATGCATGTATGTATACATATACATGTATACATATATATGTATATACCCATACATACATATATGTACATATACATACATACACACACACACACAGAAAAATGAGGATCATGTGTGTGTGTGTGTGTGTGTGTGTGTTGTGGGTGGGTAAAATGGATCTAGGGTGCATCCTTAGATGCAAGCTAAGGAGGCGTTCACATCCCCCCATTTCCACATTTTTTGGAATTGTTTTTCATGGGTTGTTGTTCACCTTATGGATGATCAACATACCAAATTTGAAGGCATTCCAATACTTTTTGAGCCCTCATCTACCCCTTCCAACTTTAACGGTCTTAAAACGTGCTTAAAACCCAATGAAGTTGCAAGGGGTGGATGAGGGCACAAAAAGTATTGGAATACCTTAAAATTTGGTATGTTGCTCATCCATGAGGTGAAAATAACCCCATGATAAAAATTTCACAAAAATGTGGGAGCTGGTGGGGGAAATGGGGGCGCCTGTGTACATTGAATCTAAGGAGGCACCCTAGATCCTTTTTACACACACACACACACACACACACACACACACACACACACACACTAGTCATAACCCATGCCCTCGGGCACGGTACATTTAAAATCTGTGTTTCCCCAAAAATTATTTCCCCCTCCAAAATTTTGGGACATATAATATTCTACATCACAAATTAAAAGAACAAAAATTTAGCGGGCACCTTCGGCGCACACGGGTGCATAATTAGTTAATTCCATGTAATTAACTCATTCCACATAATTAATTCTTTCCCATAAGTAATTCCACAAATAGTTAACTATATTTTCCAATGATTGAGGAAGTCAGACACTAACTATATTTTCAGAGCATGAAACCCAATTTACATGCATGCATGCACACACGCAACAACCGTCGACAACGTGCTCACTCCGGTATGAAACGTGGAGATATCTTAAATTCTCATTGCCCAAACTATAATTCCCACAAGTGCATTAAGATATCACCATATTAGCGTAAAAATATTTAGCGGCACGGGTGCCTTCGGCGCGAAACAACAAATTCGACGCAGGCGCCTTCGGCACGAAACAACAAATTCACGTAGAACAACAAATTCGGCGCAAAAAATTCAGCGGGCACCTTCGGCACGGAACAACAAATTAACATATAACAACAAATTCAGCATGGAACAACAAATTCGGTGCGGAACGACAAATTAGCGTAGAACAACAAATTCGACGTGGGCGCCTTTGGCGCGGAACAACAAATTAGCGTAAAAAATTATCGGTCGCCTTCGACGCAGCATCCATGCACGCACACAACAAACGTCGACAACGTGCTCACTCCGGTATGAACCGTGGGGATATCTTAAATTCTCATGGCCCAAACTGTAATTCCCACATGTACATTAAGATATCTTAAATTCTCATGGCCCAAACAAAGATTTAATTCTCCTAGCCAAGATATCTTGCGAAATATTTTGAGATACCCGTATAACAAATTAGCACAGATACCTTGAACAAAGATATCCCCTCAAACTTCAAATCCCCACCTGTGCTTTAAATTCCTACATCAAAGATTTAATTCACGCGAGATTTAAGATTGAGGTTTTCCATAAAAATTTCAAAATTTCGAGTTTTCCAACCAAATTGATTCCCCCAAAAACTTTCTCAAAACTCATCTCAACCTTCCATTCTTCAAGGACAAATTTGAGCAACTCTTTATCTTGTCCTAGTCAGCCCTAGAATTCAAAAACAAGTGTGTTTTAATATATATCTATTATACATTTGACAACGATTTTGAATCCTAGGGCTGACTAGGACAAGCTGACTAGGACAAAGGGGTTGATAGAAAGAGGGCCAAGATTAAATCTTGATGAATCAACGGTTTAGATGAAACTTGGCTAGAGGCACAACATGCATTTGCAATCTGGAAAAGAGCAACAGGTTTTTGGGAAGAGCAACAGGTTTTTGGGGAGAAAAAAATTGGCTCTTGCTCTTCCCCAAAACACGAGGAGAGCAGCAGGCCTCCGTTTTTTATTTATTTCACGTACCGACCGTAGACAATAAACAATATCTCATTTATCCAAAAAATACAAAGCAAAGCAATGAAATCCTCGTCTTTTCCTTATCGTTTCTTCTTCTTCTTCGACATCCAAACGAAAGAAGGGAGAAATCGAACCTAAGATGTACGAATTCTGATCGTGTCGGCGGCGATGGTGCTTTACCCCCATCGTGTAGCGGAAAGGGTGACGTGGACATGGAGGCCGGCGACTGGTCGAGGCTGTACCCGGGGCTGAGCACCGGTGACAACGGGCTCCGATGGGGATTCGTTCGTAAGGCGTACGGGATCCTGTGAGCTCAGGTCGTGTTCACCCCCATCGTGTCGGCGACGAAGGTGCTTTACACTCCAACCCAAGATGTACGAATTTCGATCGTGTCGGCGGTGACGGTGCTTTACCCCCATCGTGTGGCAGAAAGGGCGACGTGGACATGGAGGCCGGCGACTGGTCGAGGCTGTACCTGGGGCTGAGCACCTGTGACAATGAGCTCCGATGGGGATTCGTTCGCAAGGCGTACGGGATCCTGTGCGCTCAGGTCGTGCTCGCCCCCATCGTGTCGGCGGTGACGGTGCTTTACACTCCGATGAACGATTTGTTGAGGGAAAACTTTATTCGCAAGGTGTACATTTTTTTAATTTCAAAAGAATGATCTTTGTTATTTTCCTGCTAAGGTTTCA